>JAODAL010031995.1:0-47637 GCA_025379985.1 Phyllomedusa bahiana | reverse complement strand
CTGGTTCATGTTTTTTCCTTTGCAGAATAGAAGAGGTCTTTTCATAGTGGGAACAGTGGATACAATGAAACTCCCTGCCCACATGATGATAATGATGTATCTACAGACCCTCCAACTCATAATAGTGGTGTAATGTAAGGGGAAGCAAATGGCAATAAATCGGTCATAGGCCATCACACCTAGCAGGATGCATTCAGTTCCTCCAAGAAATAGAATGCTGTTCATTTGTATAATACAAGCAAAGAGTGAAATCCTTCTCTTCTTTGAAATTGTATCAAGCAATAATTTTAGTACCGTGCATGAGGAAGTGCACAAATCAAGAAGAGACAAATTGCAGAGGAAAAAATACATGGGAGTGTGTAACTTAGGACTGACGATTATGGTGAAGATCAGTAAACTGTTCCCCAGGATGGTCAGTATATAAATGGCAAAAAACAAGACAAAAAGCAGAACACAGTTTTGAAAATTCTGAGAAAACACAGACAGGATGAATTCTTTAATTAGAGTTTGATTTATAAGTTCCATTACTGTACATTGGCCTCAGTCCTGTGTTAGAAAATGTAATTTAAAGAAATAGATTCAAGATTCTTTTCAATAATACAACAACAACAATGATAATAATAATCTGCAGTGAATTATTAGTAAGATTATACACCGACAAGCAAAAGAATAACAATGTTTTGATCTTGTGACTTCAGGCTCCATATCTCACCATCCACTACAGTTTTGAATGTGAGACTGCCATCATTTTATAGACAATCATCTTGGTTATCTCATACATTAATATGACTGTGAAACTCTCTGCCAGAGGAGATTGTCCTGGAGAATTCACTAACAGAGTTCAAAAAGGATCTTGATGGATTTCTAGATGTAATAATATAACAAGTTATAGTGACCAGGATTCTGGAGAAGGGTCTGGATACATTTCTAGTTGTAATAATATAACAAGTTATAGTGACTAGGATTCTGGAGAAGGGTCTGGATTAGAAATGGGCGAATCGATTCTAACGAAGTGGAATTCGTTTAGAATTTCAGGAAAACTTTGATTCTGACCGAAGTCAAAGTTTAGGGTGATTCGCGGGAACGAAGCGTGTTTTTAATTGATTAAATGGCTGCGAGCACATGGCGTTACATGGGGCAAAGAACTCTGGGAGGAAAAAGGGCATAGCCTGCATGACATGTGTAGAGATGAAGCAAATCAGAGACCGGCGGGATTCTGTGATGTCACCGCACTATATAAGTTCGGGCGCGACGCTGGGAGCTCACACCGCTCTCACTGTACTGATTAGGGAAGGTGCTGCCGCGGCTGCTTATGATAGCTGATACAAAAGAACTCATTTTTACGTATAATAGATTTTTATTAAGCAGTTTCAAGAAACACATAAAAAAAAATCACATAACCACAAAATGAACAAAGGCACTACAGTGTTAATGCAAAAAAAAACAAAGCAATGAGCAAAGAACTGTCAGGTAGGCCCCAGGCTCCATGACCGCCGAATTACAATCTATAAATAGAAGGGTCACATAGAGTGTCCTCTGCTGAACCGTGGAGCCCAACGGGCTCCCCCACCTCCGCAGAAGACCAAAGCTCTAAACATCTGCAGATCAAGGCGGTCTCAGAGCTACAATGATTATAACAAACAAAACCAAAAGGAAAAAGGGAAGGAAAGGGGAATCCACACCACTAGACGCCGGAGAAGCACAAAGCGCACACCAAGGGCCACGCAATGGAGGGGTTTGTCCCTGTAAAAATACTTCAACCACCGAGAGACCGACCATCACAATCATTCCCCCCGCAGGTTAAAGGAGCGTCAGAGTTAAAGGAACACCCCCATCGTCATAAGCTCCTCACCCCAAAATAGCCTGGAAGTCCCGGGAGGATTGAAAAAGGGTCCATGGCCTCCATGTATGTTGGACCTTAATAGCCTCCTCTGGGCTGTGGGCGATCAATTCCTCCATACAATGAATAGAGGACACCTCCTCCACACAGTCAGCGATGGACGGAGGGATGGGTTGACGCCAGCAACGGGGGTTCACCGTCTTAGCTACCTGTAAGAGATGTCGGGTCAGGGATTTCTTGTAGGAGGACTGCGAGAAGGGAAACAAACAAAAGGGCCGCCTCTTCACATTCAGGAACAGAAGTCCTACAGCAGTCTGAAGGACTTTCCTCCAGAATGGCTGCAGAACCGAACACCCCCACCAGATATGAGACATAGATCCAGTCTCCAAGTTGCACCTCCAGCAGGTGTCCGGCACATTAGGAAACCACTTATGAAGCAAAGTCGGCACCCTGTACCACCTGGAAAAAACTTTGAAACTTGTTTCCTGCGCTTTGCAGGCTATCAACGCCTTGTGAGTGAGAAAAAAGCACTTTCTCCACTGATCAACCGTGAAAGTCTTCCGCAGCTCTTTTTCCCAGGCCTTACAATAATGAGGGAGATCCTGGCAAGTGGATGAGATTAGCCACCGGTATAACAGGGAGATCAGATGCCCGGGGAGCGACGGAGTGACACATAGTTCCTCAAATGGAGAAAGCGCTCTAAAAGAGACTCTTTTTTTAACAGTAGCGGTAAAGAAGTGCCGAAGCTGCAAGTACTCGAACCTATGCCTATCAGATGGGGATGATCCCGAACCAAGTCCGCTAGGGGTAACAAGACGCCCCTGTTGTGTGCCTGCTCTGTGAGAAGGGGTAGATATTTAGAGCTCCCCAGAAACGACCGCCCGGAGGTGCCCGGGGGAAATAAGTGGTTATCGGAAATGGGGAAAAGGGGGGCCTGCTAAGTTCAACAGAGGGGTCGGGACCTTAGCTTTCATTATTATAGAGAGTGTGTGGGCTGTACTGAAAGACAGGGCTTTGGGATCTTGAGTCAGAAGGTTCTGGGCCCACGGAAGGGAGACTATCGCCTGGGGAGAGACTGTCTGCGCAATGCCCACCCACAGCTTATCCTGAGGGCTATGAACCAAGTCCAAAAACCTAGCATAAGCAGCCGCTAGGTAATAGACCCTAGAATCCGGCAATCCTCCACTTTGGGCCTGGATAACAGTTCCCTTTTAAGTCTCGGGCGACGCGAGCACCATATGAACTCGGTGAAACAACGTTGGAGCTTAACCCAAAAAGAGGAGGGCAGGGAAATCAGGACCGTCTGGAATAAATATAACAATTTCGGGAGTATGGACATTTTAATAATATTTACCCTGCCAAACCATGAGAAGTCCCCCCGCCCCCACCCCCAGACGTCGAGAAACATCAATCAGCAGGGGGATGAAAGTTGCATTATACGGGCGGGACAAAATTTTTGGGAAATTTTGATCCCCAGGTACAAATTCCCCCGGGGCCCGGGGTTTTGATTTAAAGGTCGGGCATTTTGACTGGTCGGAGAATGTTCAACTTGGGATTTGATAGTTTTTTGAAGTTAGACCATAGACAAAATTTATCCAACTCGAAGAAAGGGAGGGGAGTGATTAAAAGGACCCTTCAGGAAAATTTAATAGTCATCTGCAAAGGCCGAGCTTTTAAGGGGCCCTGCCCTCCAATTGTTATGCCCCTGATGTGGGGTTGGATCGTATGGGGCCACAAATGTTCCAGCCCAAAGACATAAAATAGAGGTATAGGGACAACCCGCCAGTCCTTTCCTAATACTACGGGGTCTGATAATGGCCTTTATTTTAATTTCTCGCTGAGGGATTTGGAAAAGCCAAATATTTTGGCATAAAAAATGGGGACTACCCCATATTTTTTAAGGGATCGGACAGAGAGCCCCCATGAATCCTGTCGAAATTTTTTCAGCATCGAGGGACAGGTCACAGGGTTCCCCATGCAACGGGCATAACAAATAACATCCAATGTCTTCAAGGGTATTGTCCCGGGCCTCTCGCCTGGGGAAACCCCCCCTTTCCGGGTGAATAAAGGTTGACAAGAGTGGTTTGAGACTTTTTTGCGCCAAAAATTTGGCAAAAATTTTTAAAGTCCACATTGAAAAGGGAAAATGGGCCTAAGCTGCCAAAACCCTCGGGTCCTTACCCGGTTTGGGAAAACACGTGATTTGGGGCCGCAGAGGCTTCCCTGGGAAGGGGAGAAAGGCAAACAGCAAAAGGGCACAAAAGGGAGGGGAAAGGGGGTGAACAGGTTTGGGAAAAAATTTTACTAGTAAATCCGTCTGGCCCCGGGCTTTTCCCACTGGAAGAACCCCCAATACCAGTTCCACTCCTCTCCAAAAAAGGGTCCCCTAGTTCCGGATGGGACTCCGAAAAAGTCGGAAATGGGAGGGAGTTCCTGCCTCGAAGAGGGCGGAGGGGGTCACTACCGGGGAGATTATACAACTTGGGGTAAAAATGATTTAAATCGAAAGCAACTCAGGGGTGGGGTAAACCAGGAGCCCGCACTGCTTTTGACACTATAACAAGGTTTTCTGTTTTTGTTCCCAAGCGCCCTTCAAAAACCGGGCCCCTTTTTTTTCCCATTTCTAGAACCCTTCGACCCTTTTGTAAAACCTACCCCAGGAAGCCTCAAACAGGAACGGACCTCCCTCTGGGCCACACAATCCGTAGCCCGTGTTAGAGAGGGCCTGCTTGTATAGGGGCTCTAGAGAGGATACCCTTTGCAACGCCCGCGTAATAGCCGCGGTCTGAGCCTTCTTAATGCGGCTGCCATGCTTTAAACAGGATCCCACGGAGGACGCACTTCAAGCCCCCTTTTTAAAGAGGCGTAGTGGGATCAGTGGCATTATCCTCCCGAAAGTGCTCGACAGTTCGCTTGAGCTCCGCCAAACATACCGAATCCAACAACAAGGACTCATTGAGTCTCCAGGGTCGGGCATGTGCAGAAAGAAGGGGAACTGCAGGGATATAAAGACGGGGGCATGATCAGACCACAGCACTGTCCCTATGGAGGAGGACTGCGGCCACGAAAGTGCGCTATGCTGAAGTAAAATGTAATCGATTCTACTGTATGTATTGTGAGGTTGCGAATAAAAGCTATAGTCCCTATCAGATGGATGTTGAAGCCGCCAGCCATCAACTAACTGGAATTGCAGAAGTGCCCTTTTGACACGTTTAATGGCTGAATATGCTGCAGAGGAGCGCCCAGTCAAATTGTCCAGGGTGGGATCAAGGGTCAAGTTAAAGTCCCCACAAAACAAGATAACGCCCCTGGCCTGTGAGTGCAACTCATCCAGGACCTTCAACAGGAAGGTGACCTGCCCAGAATTTGGAGAGTAAACATTAACAATCGTGAAATCATGACCATTAATGTTAAGGACTAAGATGATATATCTGGCCTCCGCGTCAGCTATGCATTCCACAACCTGATGGGCAAGAGACTTGTGGATGGCGATAGCCACCCCTCTTGTTTTAGAATAAGGACAGTTAGCGAAGTGCCACTGGGGGAAATATCTATCTTTAATGGAGGGGGCATGGCCAGTTTTAAAATGCGTCTCTTGAAAACAGATTATATGGGCTTTTTGCCGATGGAATTGGTAGAGGACCTGTGAGCGCTTCCTAGGTGTGTTAAGGCCCTTGGCGTTGAAGGATACCAACTTAAGGTCACCCATTACATCTAGAAAACTGACACGCGCCGCGCTCCTCCAGCGTCCAGTAGGGGTCAGGTGTGGAAGGAAAAAAGGGAGTGAAAAGAGAACAGGCAGGAGAGGGGTGTAAAAAGACAGGACTGGAAAAACAGAAAAAACATAAAACTCCTGCAAACAAAACTACGAGCAATCGGGCCTGCCAGAGAAGTCGCTCCCGTGTGAAAATGAACAATACTAATGAGAGAGAATCCAAAGACAATGCTATAAGACAAAGACATCAAATACCATCCTGCGGTCATAACTTGCAAAGGTCTCACGTTGCTCCCAAATTAGACCAGAGTGTAAAGGGGAAATCAACATGGTGGCTTCCCTCAACAGTGTACCCAGAGGGGAAGAAGAGAGAGGAAGGGTAAGGAGCATGCGTAAGACCGATATGGCTGACACACTAAACCTGTAAGGCAAAAACGTTAGAAAATACAGCAGTGCGGGTCACTCAAGTGCCTGCGGCCAAGTTGGAAGAGGGGCCCTTGCCAGTGACTAGGTACGTCTTGAGCGTACGGGAGCCCCTGGAACGAGGTCTTCTGGGCGGCAAACCCCCAGCATCCTGTTGGGGTACAGGAGCGGCACCACGGGCAGCGGCACCTCCCCCCATGGTCATAGAGGGCCAATCAGACAGGGTGACTTCGGGGAGTTGCAAGTCCCGCAAAAACGTTGGCAGGTCCTCAGGGGTACGTAGAGTATAGGTGCGTTCGTCATGGCGGACGATCAGGGCAAAAGGGTAACCCCATGTATAGGGAATGTTCCTTTCCTTCAGGGCACTAAGGATGGGTTTCAACATCGCCGCTGCGCCAATGTGTGGCGAGACAGGTCCGGGAATATCTGCAATGGATGGCCCTGAATCTCCTCCTTAAGAACATAGAAGTGGACCCGGCAGACTACATCCCTTGGGCGTTGAGAGTCCTTGCTAAGAGGGCGTAGGGCTCTATGGACTCTGTCAAGCTCTATGTAGGTATTTGGATCACGGTCTAGGATAGTATTAAACACTTGTGATATAGCAGAATAGAGATCTGGAGCAGGCACCGACTCTGGGAGGACCCGGATCTGAAGATTATTCCTCCTCCCCCTGTTCTCCACATCATCAAGGTGCTGTTGGAGGGCAAACAATTGAGAGGAATGTTGTTGTACCACTCCTTGCAAGGCAGAGAGCGAAGTGGAAGAAGAGTCCCGAGTCTGCTGAAGAGTGTCCACCGGGTGGTCCCAGCTGAAAAGGCCCAAAACGAACCGGAGCAAGTTTCCCTTCCTATACCCAACCAGGAGCTTTTTTGGCAAAGAAAAATGTCCTGTCTGGTGGGGGGGAACCCTGGGGAAGACTTTGGAGGTCCGCCGGGTTTTATCGGGGGGCCCTAGCCGTACGGGTGACCCGTCGCAGCCCCGGGCCCTGGCACAGCGACCCGGGGGCAGTCCCTTTGAAAGGGAAACATGGGAACCCTTGCAAAGGAAGCCAGGCATAAAGCAACCCCCCGGGCTAAAGGAAGGGCAACGCCCCCTCAGGGAGGGGCCCGGGGCCGGGGGAGGACCAACATTGGAGAGGGGTGCACAGGGAAAAGGGTTTCCCACAGGCAAAGAATAGCCCCTCCCAAACCCCATCGGGAAAAGGGGGCCTCACCAAACCCAAGTCCCCCGGGATGATCCCTTTGGCCCAAAGGGATGAATAAAGGGCCAAGACCCCGTAAAGGGGGGAAATTCGGGTCCCCTAAAGGTTAGGAACGGGAGATACCCGGCCTTCAAAGGTCCCCCCCGGTTGCCCCCAAAGGCCTACCCGTGCCCCCAGGGGGCTCCTCCGTCAGGGAACCAGCCTCCATATTTAGCGGGGAGTCCAGGGTTGGGGGTTCAATCTGTGGAGGCCCCCCAATGGGGGACCCAGAGAGGGGCAGGGCCCCAAGTAAAGTTGCCCCAGAGTCAGCAGTCTGTGGCCCCAAGGATTCCCCCCTCAGGCTGGCAGATGGGGGGGAAACTGGAGGAAAAACTCACAGCGGGGTTTGGCTGCCCCCTGCAAGTGCGGAGTCCCCCTTTGGACCGGGACCCCTGAAAAGGCCGGGGCTCCAAGAAACAAATTTTTATAAAAAACATTTTTGGGGGGTTTCATCTTTGTCTCAGAGACTGCTTCTCTTAACATTCATTCTATTTTGGGGGGGTATTGGATCTGAAGCCCCGTTTTGTCCAGGGGCACTGCATATAAAACTCACCCCCCCTTTTTAATTAGGTACCCCTTTTCTAGAAACCCGGTTGGGAACCCCCTTTTCCCCTTCAGAACTGCCCTCAATTCTTCTGGCCCATAAAATTCCAAAAGGGTTTGTTTCAACGATCTCATTTGGAAACCCAAGGGGCCCAAAGGGGGGCCAAGAAAATTTTCCCCACACCATGACCCCAAACCACCCACCTGAACCGTTAAATAAAAGGCGGGAGGGAAATCCATGCTTTCATTTTGTTTGACCCCAAATTCTGACCCAACCAAACCGAATGCCCGCAGCAGAAATCGAAACTAAATCAGACCAAGGCAACTTTTTTTTCCAATCTTTCTACTGCCCCAATTTTTCGATGAGCTTGGGCAAATTTGGGAGCCTCATTTTCCTGTTTTTTTAGCAAAAGGGGAGGGGGGCCCCCCGGTGGGGTCTTCTGCTGCGGGACCCCTTCGCCTAAAAGTTTCCCGTACGGTGCATTCAAGATGCTCTTCTCCCCTCCCTTGGTTGTTACGGGGGGCAATTTTTTTTCACGGGTTTCCTTTCTATCAGCTCAAACCAGTCTGCCCAAATTTTTCCTCCCCTTTGAAAACCCTCCCCCACCAACAAGGCCCCCCAAAATTTCCCCCCCCCCCCCCCCCCGCCCCCCCCCCAAGCACTTCCCCCCCCCCCCCCCCCGCCCCCCAACCCAAATTTGCCCCCCAATTTGGAATTGTTTTTTTCTTTTTTCCCCCGACCCATTCTCTTAAACCCTAGAGAGGGTTGTCGTAAAAAATCCCAAGATCAAAATTTTTTCTAAAATTTCTCAACCACCCCTTTCTGGAAACCCCATCAACCTTTCCCAAAACTTCAAAGGGCCACCAAATCCCCCTTTTTTCCCCCATACTGAGCTTTTTTTTGAACTGCGGAATTGCCCTTTGACCATTCTACACCCCTAAATGCACGATTGCCGCCATGTGATTGGCGGGTTTAAGGGAAATTAAGTTTTAACAAAGCAGTTTGGACGGGTGTACCTAATAAAGTGGCCGTGATGTACTTTTTAAAATGCAACTGCTCACAGCACATTGAAAAAACCAAGGGTGTTTCAAAAGCCTTTTTCCTTTTTTTTCCCTTTTAAAGAACCACTTTTTTACAAAAAAATCCCAAACCTTCTTTTTTGGCCCTGCTCAATTTTTTTGCCCAATTTACATCCGGGTTTTTAAATTTAAACGTTTTTCGCTGTTTGGTGACAAAAAAAAACTTTTTTTTTCACCGCCAAAAAAAAAATTTTTTCCCGGGAGCAAAATTTCCCCAAAGCGAAGGTTAATTACAATTTTTTCTCTTTTTGTGTAGCGAGAAAAAAACCCATTGAAACACACTAAAAAGCTCGTATTTTTGGTGGCGCTCAATTTTTTTTTGGCGCAATTTCCCTCCAAAGGTTAATTAAGCCTTTTTTGTGCTTTTAAATTCAGTAAAAAACAGAGTTTTTTAAACAAACACATACAAGTCAATTTTTCCTCCCCCCGTTTGTGGAGCCAAAAAAATACCCCAAGGGGTTCCCCAAGTTCCTTATTTGGTTCATTTGGAGTCAAATCCCGGGGGTTTTTTTTATCATATACAAATATTTTCATAAACATTGTCTTTTACTTTTTAGAACAAACAGAAATGTCAGACAGAGGGGGGCCGGGCCTTTCACCTTTCGAGTGAAAGGGGGCCCCCAAACTTTTCCAGTCCCGGGCCCAGCAGAGAAAGGGGGACTTCGCAGCAGGGGTCACTCGGTGGGGCCCAAACTCCCGCTTTTGAGCAAAGGGAATATCGACAAAGTTGAAATCGGACATTTTTTAATGTTAAATCAAAATTTTTTAGACAAGTAAATAATTTGGGTTTAAAAATCTGTGCATCATCTATTAATATCGCGCCTTTTTTCGGCGCCCCCTTAAAATTTTTGGGGGCCACCCAAATCACCCTTACGGGAATAGCAGGGTAAAAATGTGTGTGCGACGTCTACGGGGAATTTTTAGGGGTTTGCAAATTGGCTGGAAAATCCCATACCCCCTTTTTTTAAAAATAAACACCCTTTCCTTTTTCATGATCATGTCTCTCAGCGTCCTCATACAGTGGGAACGTGCGCTCTGCCTGTTCCAAACACTCACGAAAATTTTTCTATTTCTTCACAAAAAAAGGGCCTTCAACTGTTAGCTGTGCCCCCTTACAACTGTGATTTTGGGTAAAAAGCATTCTCACAAAATTTGGGTTCACAATCTATTTTGCCTAAAACAGGGGAGGGTATTAAGGGAGGGGGAAAACCGAGCAAAGGGGGGTGGGAGAGGCGGAAAGTGGATTAGAGGATGCCATAAAGGGAACAAGGAATAAAGGGGTTCTAAACCGGGCAGATGATTATCTCCAAGGGGATTCATTCCAGGTCCCTTTCATCCCACCACAACACTACAACAATTTAAGTTAGATAAAGAGATTTTGGAAATTTTATTTTTTAAATGTAAAAATTTTTAAAAAGGACATTACGCTGTAAAGTCACAGGGGGAGTGAGGGGGGCCCCCCCCGGGGGGGGAACACAGACAAAACCTATAAAGAAACGGTTTAAAATTCACCAAAAACCTAAATGTAGACCCTTGCACTGCAAAAAGCTTTATTATTACCGGGTTTTCTTTGAAATATTTCCCCGGATATTGGGCAGCCTTTAACTTATTTTTAGGATTTCAAAATCTTTTTTAGTAACTGCGGGCTCTTTTTTTAGGTGCAAAACACACTTTTATTATCATTTTACATTCAGATAGGTTGGGTTTTTTTTTAAAAATTTTTCCCATTCCAATTTTGGGTTTATATAGCCACTTTGCAGTTTAAAATTTAAAACCAGGCCCAAATTTTGTAAATCAGCACGGTTTATAGTGCCAAAAATACCTTTTATTATCCGTATACATTTCAATACGTGTTTTTTTTTACTTTGGCCACTACAGCTTTGTTCATTGAGGCCAAACCCGCACTTAAATGTGAATTTCACAATTTTTTAGTCCCCCCACAGGTGGGAATTTTAAAAAGGGGCCAAAAAAAACCTTTTTTTATCTGAATTTCATTTTAGATACGTTTTTTTTTCCCCTTTGGCGCAGGCCAGTTTTTTTTTGATAGATCTACTTTGGGAGTTAAAATTAAAAAAAACAGCAATTTTTTAATCCCCCACAAAAGGGGAAAATTTATAGTCCAAAAAAACCCTTTTATTTTCCCCAAAACATTTTCAGAAAAGTGTTTTTTTTCCCTTGGGGGCACTACAGCTTTGTTTATTGAGGCCCCCTTGGGACTTAAATGGAAAACAGCAATTTTGTAGTCACCACATTTAAGGAAAGGTTTCCAAAAATACCTTTTATTTTCCGAATACATTTCAGGGTACTTTTTTTTCACTTGGCCAGGCCCGCTTGTTTATAATCTACTTTGCAGTTAAAAGTGAATACGCTATTTTGTTTTTTATTTGAGGGGTTTTTAGGGGTAGCTTGTGATTTTCCCGTCTTTTTAAAAGGACTTTCCAAAACTTTTTCCCTACCTTCCCCCAAAATTTTTATATTTCCTTTACATGGGAAACGAAATTCAGGTGGGTAAGCCCAGCAAAGAGGGGGTAGGGCCCCTGGAGGTAGAGGTAGAGGGGAAAAAGGGGCTACTTCCAGTGCTGGTGACAACACGCATGCCCCGCGGATCGGGCCAGTTTTTCAGGACCGTCAGGCCCGTCATCGCTGGGGCATGGCCCCGTTGAATCCAATAAAAAGAACACGTCCCCCAATCTTTCCCCCCAGTGGTTAGATGCAACCTGCTTCCACAGTCTTTACCTCCCGTCCCTCCCCCCTTCCCCGCCACCAAAATTTTCATCAGCTTTTATCAGCCCAAACCCTCCAACCCTGAAGCACCCAAAAGTCCAAAACGTGAAACCCACCACTTTGGATAAACCCCTTTTCCTTGGGAAAACCCTTTTAAAGAAAAAAATGGTTGGGGGCAGAAAGGGTTTTAAAAGATCAAAGGCCAAAGTGGATGATTTCTCTCTTCCCGACCCCAGGTTTCGATTCCAAGCAAGGAGGGGAAGGAAGCCGGGCAATCGGCAAAAAATTTCCCGGGGGGTTGGCAACCCTTGCCCTTTCCCCCTTGCTTGTACCCGCAAACTCCCCGGAGGGAGAATTTTCAGGACACAAAAACAACCCTTTTTGATGTGATTAGATGAGACATTGCGGATCCAACGGGGCCCTTTTTAGCAGAATTTGCCCTTTGGGGCGCTTTATCCGGGTTTAGGGGGGGAAGACGAGGGGGTTTTTGTCAAATAAAGGGGCCCCCCCCCTCAAAAAAGAAAAGGGGGTCGCAGAAATCCGCCTGTAAAACCGCCAGCCACCGGGGCAGGGCCCCCAAAAACCCCCCTCCTTGCTTTTCGCCCCTCAAAAAGGTCCAGGGCCTCTCAACCTGGGCCCTTTTTTGAGCAAGCCTCTGGATTCCCCCCGCGATGTCATATTTTTCCCCGCCCTTTTCTGTAAACCCCATAATTTGAGGCAAGAATCTTAGGGTTAACCACCACCCCAAAATTTCAAATCCCCATCAGCGAATGCAAAAAGAGTTGAAAAGGAGGCAACACTTGGAAAAAAAACCAACCGACCCGGGGCCCCCAACCCCCTGTTTCACCCTCTGTTCCGCCTCCCCTCCTCCCCACCCAAACCCAAACGTTCCCTTTAGCTGGGCCCCTGTCTCTCAGAGGCAAGTCAGGGATTAAACTCCCCCTTTAACCTCCACCGTCCCCCCGAGTACCACCGCACCACCAGAGACCCATCCTACCCCTTCTCCTTCCCCCATTTTGGGCGAAACCCCGCCCAAAGTCCGTACAGCGGCCCATCCCCAGCAGTCACCTTTTTGTCCTTTTTCCCGGTTTGGGACAAAGAAAAAAACCCTTTAAAAACCCCAAAACCACCCCCAAACCAAAACCTAAAAGTCGGGATTCCAGGCTTTTGGGCCCTTTGGGAAAAAGGTTTGCCTTTTTTCCCTCTGGTGGACACAGAAGGGTTTCCGCCACGCAAGGCCCTTGCCCCGCCCCCCAAACCAGATGCCAGCATGCATTTCTTTTTCCCGAAAAGCCCGTTTCCCCTGCCCCCGGCCAGCCACGTGTCCCTCCAAAATTTTTAAGACGTTTATTTTGCCCTTTGGGGGCCGGAAAAGTCCATCTGACCAACCCCACACATGGAAAATAGGAAGCAAAGGCCCAAAGGGCCCCTATTTTCTCTATGAAAAAACTCCCTGGGGGAAACTTGGGTGGGTGTCCCGGGGGGGAAGGTGGCTCTCAGCTCGGCGCACGCCTTTAAAAACCCCCAGGGATGGGCAGGGTTCTTTTCCCCCAAGGGTTTTCCTGGTGGCATTCCTGCCCAGAGAAACCCGTGTTTAAATTAAACCTTTTCCCTTGGAAAACCATCCACAACAAGGTCAGGGGCGTGGAAAGGGTCTCCGCAACGAGACCGGCGCTGGCAGGGTGCCCCCAAAACCTTGTTTCCAGGCAAGGGTTGGGGGTGCGATAAAGGCGAAATCTGCTGGCCGCCCTTTTAAATCCGGGAGGGGTGGAGCAAAATTCCCTTTCCTGGCACCCTGTCATGAACCCCTTTTTCCCCCAAAATTTCCCAAAAAAGCTACCCGGGCCCGGACTCCCCTGAGGAACTTTTAAGTCTAAGTTTGCCCCTTTCCCCATTTTGCCCCTGTTCGGCCCCCCCTGCTTGGGGTTGGGAGCGTCCCTCTCGGCCCCCCCTCCCAACCCCTCTCCAAATTTTTGACGGCAACACGCTGGAAAAATTCCCCCCCCACATGCCCAGCGATTTTTTGGGGAGCAGCCCCAAAAGCCCTTACGCATACGAAGTGGGCACATGGCCTGACAAACAGCGGGGGGGGGGGTGGCCTCGGGTGTTTTGGGGGGGAAGGCCCCCGAGAGTGGAGGCAGGGGAAAAGCCTGGGACCATCCCCTTTCCAGTTTTTTAAAAAAGCCCCCAAATGGGCAGTGGGGGACGATGCCCCCTTGGGCACATAGCATTGTGGTTTTATCTTAGTTCTGGGGAACCATCGTTTTACCTTTTGAAACAACGGGTCCCGCCAGCGATGGAGGGAGACGGACACAGTTTGGGGAAACTCGGAGCCTTTCTCTCCGTCGAACCCAAAAGGGCCCCAAACATTTTTCAATTTTATGGGTTCCCCCCTTTAAAAGGCAGGGGTTTGGGGGTCCGGGGCTAGTGCAAGGCAACGCATCGCCCCCTTCAGGGTCCCATCATCTCAGCAAACGGGGCTGTGTTGAACCCTTCCCGGAGGCAGGGAGGAGGAGGGGGGAGGGGGAGGAGGTTTTTCCTAGACCCCGATTTTACCCTACTTCCCCCCCTTTGGAAAGGGGTTTGGCGCAAATTTTGAGGCGGGGGGAAAAGTTTAGGAAATCATTTTTGCTAGTGCCCCCTCGACCCGGGGTTTTGGAAAATCAAGGTTTCCATCTCCACTTTGTTTTCCCTTGGGATCCCCCATTTCCCCCCAAAACATAAACCTCGCATTAAGGCCATAAAAAAGAACAACAATTACGGGTTGGCTACCCTCCTGGTTTCCCCGGAAACAAAACAAAACCCAAAAACCCTTTTTCCCTTCCCCACCCCCCAAATAAGAGTAAAATGCGGGAAATGGAGCCCTTTTGCGATTGATAAACCCCTCATCTTTGCGTCTGCTTAAACTTTTCCCCCAAAAATTCACGGGGGAACAAAAATTCAGCATTTGACAGCAGTAAGTCCCAAAGTACCCGGGTAGCCAGCAGCACAGCAGGCAAGGGGGAGAACCCTAAAGGGTTCCCTTTTTGGGCAATTTTTTATTTCCCAAACCTCAAAAACGCAGGGCAATACGGGGCAAAAAATCCAACACACAGAGCCCCAGCTTAAAAACATGGTGCAGGGACTACGGCCGCCCAAAACCCAACCGATGTTTTTTGGATGTTTTCCGGCCCCAAATTAAGACTTCGGGGTACCCAAAATTTGGACGAAGGGCCCCCGACTCACTTGAGGTGTTGCCCTTTCCCACCCACCAAACGTTATATCTAAAGGGGGGAAACCTTCAGCACACTGGAGGAGTCTTTAAACAGACAATACATCCGGCTTTCCACAGATAAGGGTGGAGTTTGACTTTCATCAAGATGAATCGGGCCCTGGATCCGGGATGATGTTGGGCCCCCCCCCCCAAATTTCCCAAAGGGTCACCGAAAATTTTCCCGGGAAAAACTTCACTTTCCCTTTTCCAAACAAAAATTTGGTCCCCTTAAAATTTTTTTTTTTTAAAATAAATCATTTTTTTATTTGAAATTTTTTATTCTTTTTTCCCAACAGTTCATTTTGCTGGTTTTGCTGTGGGAGACGGGAAAAAAACAGAAAGGGTTTTAAAGAAAACACCTTTTCCATTTACTCCTTACTTTAGAAGAAATTTCGCATTGTCAAGGGGTTTTGAGGTCATTTCCCTTTTGAGATACACTATAATTGGGCCTTTGGAACAGAAATGTGGTTTTTAAGGGGCATTCCTCCCTAAAAATTTTTTTAATGGGCTGAGAATCATATTTATAATTTTTTTGGGGCCCATTTTTGCTGTGATCCCCCGCAAAAAACGGGTCTTGGGAACAGAAATGTGGCTTTTAAAAAGGGGGCTTTTAACCGTCAAAAATTTTAAATATTGGGCTGGGGAAGTCATTTTAAAAAATTTTTTTGGGGTAAAGTTGCGGGGAGATCCCGCAATAATCATGGCCCTTTTGGGAACAAAAAATGGCATTTTTAAGGGGCATTTTTCCCCCCTTCAAAAATTTTTTTAACGGGCGGGAGAAGCATTTTTATAATTTTTTTGGGTCAGGCGCTTTGAAATGCAGCAAAAACAAACAGGCCCAAAAATTCTAAAAAAAGTTTTTTTCAAAACAGCTTTTTGTTTTTCCCACAATTGTCCAAATGGCTAAAAAGGGTAAAGCTTTGAATTTTGCGGCTTTTGCTGAAAACCATGCACTAAAACTCCCAGGTCCTTTAAAAAAAATGTTTTTTCTAAACCAGAAAATTTGTTTTTCACTTTTTCCAAAGTGGCCCCAAGGGTCAGGGTTTGAATTTTTGGGGGCATTTTTGCTGGGGAACATGCACTATACTACAGGTCCAAATTAAAAAAAAAAGTTGTTTTTAACAGACTTTTTGTTTCTTCAAAATTTGCCCAAAGTGGCTCAAGGGGAAAGCTTTAAAATTTTTGGGGGCTTTTTCCCTGTGAAAAATGCAGCTAAACAACGGCCCCCTTTTAAAAAAAAATTGTTTCTAACAGACATGTGTTTTTCCCACAATTGTCAAAATTTGGCCCTAAAGGGCCCAGGGTTTTGGGAATTTTTGGGGACATTTTGCGGGGAAAATGCAGCTATACTACAGGTCCTATTAAAAAAAAAAATTTTTTTTTAAAAAAACAGACATTTGTTCTTCAAAATTTGTCAAAGGGGCTCATGGGTGATGGTCTGTCAGAAACAGGTATAGGTAGGCCCACTGTTTAATGGACACATTTGGGCAAAATAAACTTTTTTTTTGCAAATTTTAACAAAAGCTATCTTTTCCCTTAATTTGAAAAACCCCAAATTTAATACAATTAAAAAAAAAAAAAAAAAGACAGGGGGGTTTCCCCAACCTATTTTAAAAAATTAGTGTTTTCTAAATTAAAAAACTAAAAACTTGCATGTACAAAATTTAGCTGGTAAAAAAATTCCTCTGAATTGTACAAGGGAGGTACGGGAAAATTTTGACCAATGAATTTTTTCAGAACAGGGGATATGGGGGCACCCCCAGAAAAACAAAGTGCAGAGAAAAATTTCCCTCCACCCACTTTGAGTAAAATGAGAAAAAAAAATCCCCAAAAAAAAGGGGCCCACCGGTGGAACAGGACGTTAACCCACCGTATAGTCAATTTCCCGGAAACAAAAAATGGGGTTAAAAGAATTCCATTTTCCCGGGCCTTTTTTTAAATCGGGGGCAGCGGGTTTGGGGGCTGATGCTATGGCCCAGGACGGGGATAGTCAATGTCCAGTGAAACAAAAATGGTGGTTCAAAGACTCCTTTTTCTGGCCCCTTTTAATCGGGGTTTCCGAAGGTTTTGGGGTGCTCAGCGGGGGGGGGGGGGGGGGGGGGGGGGGTGGCCCGGGACATTAAAATCTATGTCAAGTGAAACAAAAAAAGGGGGGTTAAAAAGACCCCAAATTTTTCGGCATTTTTTTAACCCGGGTCATGCATTTTTGGGGGGCCATGCGTGGCCCAGGACAGGTAAATCAATGTCCAGGGGAAAAACTAAAATGGGGGGAAAAACTCCCTTTTTCCGGCACTTTTTAATTTTGGGGTCATGCGGGTTTTGGGGGCTCATTTTGTGGCCCCGGGAAACGGGTTATATCAATGCCCAGTGAAACTAAAATGATGGTTCAAAGACCCCTTTTTTTCCGGCACTTTTAAACGGGGGGCAGCTGATTTGGGGCTCATGCTGGGGCCCAGGATAGGTATAGAAAATGCCCCCCCCCTTAAACTAAAATGGGGGGGGGGGGGGTTGAAAACCCTTTTTTTCCGGGCATTTTTTAATCGGGGGTTCATGCCAAGGTTTGGGGGCCATGCTGGGGCCCAGGCGGGGAAGCCCCAAATGTCCAGTGAAACAAAAATGGGGGTTTTCAAAGACCCCTTTTTTTTTTCCCGGCCACTTTTTAATCTGGGGGCCCCATGCGGGTTTGGGGGCTCATGCTGTGGCCCAGGAAAAGGTATAGTCAAAGTAAAAGGGGAAACTAAAAGGGGTTTTTTCAAAGCCCCCTTTTTTTCCCGGCATTTTTTAAATCGGGGGCCCATGCGGGTTTTGGGGGCTGATGCTGTGGCCCAGGACAGGGTTTAGTCTATCACCGGGAAACCCAAAAAAGGTGGTTCAAAGACTCCTTTTTCCAGCACTTTTTAATCTGGGGGCCCATGCGGGTTTGGGGGGGCTCATGCGTGGGCCCGGGAACAGGTATATTCTAAGTCAAGCGTAAAACAAAAATGGGGTCAAAAAACCCTTTTTTTCCGGCATTTTTTAATCTAGGGTCATGCGGGTTTTGGGGGGTCATCGGGGCCCCCGGGACGGGTATAATCAATGTCCAGTGAAACTAAAAAGGGGGTTTCCCAATCCCTCCTTTTTCCGGCAGTTTTTTTTCTGGGGTCATGCGGGTTTTGGGGCTCTGCTGTGGCCCGGGATGGGGTATTTCAATGTCCCGTGAAACTAAAATGGGTTAAAGACCCCTTTTTTTCCCGGCACTTTTTAATCGGGGGTCATGCATTTTTTGGGGCTGATGCGGGGCCCAGGAAGGATAGTCTAGGGTCCAGTGAAAAAAAATGGGGTGGTTCAAAGCCCTCCTTTTTTTCCGGGCACATTTTAATGGGGGGGCATGCGGGTTTTGGGGGCCTTGCGGGCCCAGGACATTTAATAGTAAATTTCCCAAATTGAAACAAAAAATGGTGGATAAAAAGACCCCCTTTTTTTCCGGCACTTTTTAATCGGGGGTCATGCGGGTTTGGGGGCTCATGCGGGGCCCAGGAGAGGTAAATTCAATGCCCAGTGAAACAAAAATGGTTTTTTGAAAGACCCCTTTTTCGGGCCTTTTTTAAAACGGGGGTCATGCGGGTTTTTGGGGGGCCTCATGCGGGTGGGCCCGGGACGGGGTTTAGTCCTATGTCCAGTGAAAAAAAATGGGGGTTTTAAAGACTCCTTTTTTCCGGCATTTTTTAAAAATCGGGGGTTTCATGCGGGTTTTGGGGCTCATGCTGCTTCCGGGAAAACGGGGATTTTTCAATGTCCATTTCCCCAAGGGTAAAATGATGGTTCAAATCATACTGCCTTCTGGAAACTTTTTAATTTGTGGGTAAATCGCATTTTTTAAAGGGCCCCAATTTTTGGGGTTTTGAAAGGGACGGGGATAGTAAATGGTCTGTGAGTTTTTTAAAACCTAAGGGGGTTTTTCCAAAGATGTAGAACGAAACTATTTTACTTTTTGTGGATTTTTAACCCCATTTTCCCCACCCTTTTTTGGGGTGTAAAAAATGAAGGTGTTGTTGTCTCCCATAGATTTTAAATGGTAAACGCGATCACAAACATCGAAAAAAATTTGTCGATGATGGTCACTATCGACCTTTCCGAGCCGTTTTTTGAAAACAACGTAATCGCCAACACTCCCGGGCTGTAAACTAGTGGCCTTTGTTTTTCCCGCAACCCAAAAGGTTTTCTTGTTTGGGTTGTCCCTTGGGGTCACCCAACCACCCTCCAATGAAAACCTGACAACCCCCAAACCCAAAGAGTCGGGGGAAATTTGTCAGACAAAACCCCTTTAATTTGGGGCCATGGCCCGGAGCGGGTGGGCGACCCTCACCTTCCTAAAACCGGCCTCTGTCCCACCCCGGTTTCCCTCGCCAGAGATCTACTGTTGGCCCGGGGCTCAGTGCCACTATTTTAGTGGGGATGAAAAATTTTGAAGGGGTGCATTCACACTACTTGGACCCAAAGAAAGGGGGGCCAATACCCCTGCTTCTTGCAGTAGGCGGAAAAGTATGGGATGGGAGAGGGGGCAGGGGAAAGGGTCATGTTGTGGGGGGTCAGCCCTGCATACCAAGACCGGTGATGAGGACAGCAGTGACGATGAAACACAAATAGATGATGATGAAGCCGACCGCACTTGGGAGCCGGGTGAGGCAAGGGCTTAATCATCGTCAGGAGGAGAGGGCGTCACCTTGGGTGTCAGGCAGCGGCGCAGCCAGAAAGGGGGGGTTTTGTTGTGGCCGTGAGCCCAGCAGGTTTTTGCAGCAGTGTGAGGTGGGGAGCCAAGCGGCCACGGGGTAAAAAACCTGCTTTTCAGGTCCAAGAAAGTAGCGCACAGCTCATTAAAGGGCAGGGGAGGCAGTAGTCACTCAGTGCGGAGTGTTGGGGTAAAATCAGCTACTCGGCGGTGTGGCAGTTCTTTGCTAAGACACCGGAGGAGCCGAATATGGGTAAATGTAGAATCTGTAGGCAGAAAGTGAAGCGTGGCCAGGGAGCTAACGTTGGCACCACAGCTCTGTGTCAACACATGCAGCGTCACCATCCGGTGGCCTGGGAGAAACTTTGTCTCAGTTTTGGGTTTGGTCCATCCTGCCGCCACAGCAACAGCAGCAGCACGGCCAGTGAAACGCATGCCATTGCAGCCAGTCAAGGCTCCACCACCTCTGCAGAAGGGAGCTGTTTCTTTTGACATCATCTCCAGGTCCAGATGCTCCTGCCCTCGCTACTCAATGGCGCCATCAGTCGTTCACGAGGCGATTGCAAAGAGACAACAGTATGCGTCCACCATCCTAAGGTGCACAGCTGACCGTGCTCCTGCCCCATGTTGTTGGTGCTGCAGTCCCTCCCTTTCCAAATGGTGGACTCTGCACCATTCAGAGAACTAGTGGCTTGTGCCGAGCTGAGATGGAGAGTTCCAAGCCATAAATTCTTTTCCAAAAAGGCAGTACCAGCACTTCATAAATATGTAGAAGAGAAGGTGGGCCAGTCCTTGAGCTTATCGGTTTGTTCCAAGGTGCATGGCAGCACGGATGTCTGGAGCTGTAACTACGGTCAGGGCCAGTACATGTCCTTTACGGCCCACTGGGTGAATGTGCTTCCTTCCCAGGCACACCAACAACTTGAACAGGAGACGCCGCTTTCTCCTCCACGTTGTCAAACTGGCTCCTGTGCCAATGTCCACCTCCTCCTCCTCCACCACTACCACCATCTCAGCCTCCACAAGTACTGCTCCATCTTACCACATGTGTAGGGCACAGCGGTGTCACGCAGTTCTACACCTGGCTTGCCTAAGCGAATGAAGTCACACAGGGGAGGAACTGCTCCGCATCATGCAGCAAGAAATCGATGTGTGGCTTTCTCCGCACCAACTGCAAATGGGAACCATGGTGACGGACAATGGAGTAACATGGTGCCGCGGCTGCAAACCCAGGAGGGATGGTCCATGCGCCCTGCATGGCGCACGTGTTCAATCTGGTTTGAAAAGGTTCCTGAAGTCTTCCACCGATCTTCAGAACATTCTGAAAATGGCCAGAAAACTGTGCATGCACTTCATCCATTCCTACAAAGCCAGGAACACCCTCCTCGAGTTGTAGCGGCAGACCGGCCTCCCCCAACACTCTCTGATATGCGGGTTTCCACCCGTTGGAATTCCAGCCTGCACATGTTGGACCGACTGCATGAACAGAGAAAGGCCATTAACGATTTTTTGATGATCCAGGCGGACAGGAGTACTCCCCTGTGTAACTTTGATGTCAGCCAGTGGTAGCTCATGCGTGACACCTACAGTTTGTTGAGGCCATTCGAGGAGCCAACGTTATTTGTCAGTCGCCAGGACTACGGGATGAATAACGTCATTCCACTGCTTCATGTTCTGGAACAGATGCTGAAAAATCTGTCTGGGCAGGGGACTAGAGACGTGGCGACTACATCTCGCGGCCACATGAGTCCGGTGGGGACTGAAATGGAGGAGGAGGAGCAGGACATTGGAGCAGAAGCATTGTCTGGTGAAATGAGTGGATTTTCTACCCAGGTGACAAGAGAGGAGGAGCAAGGAGCAGCTGGAGGAGGTAGATGGAGATGAGGAAGAAGAGGCAGATGACCTGCAAGCACCATGGCAGTATACAGTGGAGATGGAGGCAGGGAGCCCCTCGGAGTCACTTGTGCAGATGGCCCGCAGCATGCTGATTTGCCTGGCTAGTGACAGCCAAATAGTCAGCATCCGGCAGAGGGATGACTTCTGGCTCTCCACCCTATTGGACCCTCGCTACCAGTCCAAAATGGGAGCCTTTTTCCCAGCTATTGAGAGGGAGGACAAACTCAAATACTATAGGGAAATCCACCGTAGTCAGTTGGCCGCTGCCTATGTGCGGCATCGTCCCTCCTCTGACAGGTTTGAGCGGGGGGTTCTTCAGTACTCACGTACTACTGCCGCGGCTGCTGGGAGAAGGTGGTAGGGTAGGAGCAGTACCAGCTCCTTCAGCAGCAACCTAAGTCTGGAGTCACTGATGAGCAGCTTCCTTCACCCGCCTAGTGAGGAGGGCAGTCGCCAGCAGCAGAGGCCGCAGGACCTGGAGCAGACCCTGAACCAACAGGTGGTGGCCTACTTGGACAGCACTCTGCCACCCCAGTTAGAAGATCCGCTTGACTACTGGGCAGCCAAACTGGATGTGTGGCCGCAACTTGCCGAGTTTGCACTGGAGAAGCTGTCCTGCCCGGCCAGTAGTGTGGCATCAGAGCGGGGGTTCAGTGCGGCGGGGGGCATCGTTACCCCAAGGAGAACCCGCTTGTCCACGGGAAATGTGGAACGACATAGGCATCAGACTACATCAGCCATGATGCCTCACCCAAACTGTGAGAAATGAGTCTGGGTTCAAACTACCTGCCTCAGCCACTATCCTGATGCCTTCACCCGCCTGATGCCACACATCTGCTGCCAGTTTCTCCATCTGCCACCAACCATCTTTACCAGGGACTGGTATTGCCACCCACCTCCACACTCTGTCATTGTGCCACTTTAAGACCTCGTGCTGTTGCTCCTGGGCCCCCGTCCCCCCCCACTCTCTGTCAATTTTGCCACTCTGTGGCCTATTCCAGTTTTTGCCACCTGCAGAATGTCATTGTGCCACTGTCTGACCTCATGCTGCTGCTGCCATGACCTCCACACAGGGTCATTGTGCAACTCAGTGGTCTACTCCAGTTTTTTCCACCTCCATAATGTCATTGTGCCACTCTCTGACCTCATGCTCTGCCGCCCGCCACCCCCCACTCTCTGTCATTGTGCCACTCTGTGGCCTACTCCTTTTTTTGCCACCTCCAGAATGTCATTGTGCCACTCTCTGACCTCATGCTGCTGCCGCCGTCACCTCTGTTCTCCGTCATTGTGCCACTCTGTGGCCTACTACTGTTTTGCCACCTCCAGAATGTCATTGTGCCACTGTCTGACCTCATGCTGCTGCTGCATTACTTTCACCTGTGTCATTGTTTCACTCTGTGGCCTACTCCTGTTTTTGCCACATCCAGAATGTCATTGTGCCCCTGCTGACCTCATGCTGCTGGCGCCGTGACCTCCACACTGTGTCATTGTGCCACTCTGTGGCCTAGTCATGTTTAGCCACCCCAGAATGTCATTGTGCCACTCTCTTTACCTCATGCTCCCGCTGCCGTCACCTCCAAATCTCCCGTCATTGTGCCCACTCTGTGGGCCTACTCCTGTTTTTTTTGCCACCCCCCAGAATGTCATTGTGCCACTCTCTTGACCTTATGCTGCTGCCGGGCCGTCACCTCCACTCTCTGTCATTGTGCCACTCTGTGGCCTACTACTGTTTTGCCACCTCCAGAATGTCATTGTCCCACTGTCTGACCTCATGCTGCTGCTGTACTGCTGCCGTGACCTACACACAGTAAATGTGCCACTGTCTGACCTCATGCTGCTGCTGTGGCTGCTGCCGTGACCTACACACTCTGTCATTGTGCCACTGTCTGACCTCAGGCTGCTGCTGTGGCTGCTGCCGTGACCTAAAACAATATGTCATTGTGCCACTCTGTGGCCTACTCCTGTTTTTGCCACCTCTAGAATGTCATTGTGCCACTGTCTGACCTCATGCTGCTGCTGCTGTTGATGCCGTCAACTCCACACTGTGTCATTGTGCCACTCTTTGGCCTCCTCCTGTTTTTTCCACCCCAGAATGTCCATTGTGCCACTGTCTGACCTCATGCTGCTGTGGCTGCCGCAGTCACCCCCCACACTCTGTCCACTGATGTTGCCACCTGAGCCCTCAGCTTGTTTTTTTCCAGCTGTCGCTGCCATGACTTTATCAGGCTACATTCCCCCTTCAGTTTTTTGGTCAGTTTTGCCCTCTTAAGTGCCCAGGGAGTTTTATAGTGAAGCGATTCTAAGAGCGGCGGCAGTCATGTGCATGTCATACTAAAACACAACATTGTATGAAGACCAAACCAAGCTCCCTCTGCATATTTAAGCATGACACAATGTTCTACAGCATCCTGCAGGCTCTGGGCAGCCTGGAAATAGCTGTTTTTTAACGTGATTCGTCCCCGAAGTAATTCGGACCGAAGTTATTAGTATCTCCATGACAATAACTTCACTATATGAAGTATCAGAAATATTCGATGGTCATTAATGAAATAATGATTACCATGGAATACATACTTCTCAGATTAGAATTTGTTGTGTGGGAAACCCAACCAGCAGAGAGAGAAAACAAGGAGGAAGAAAGAAAACTCAAAACTGTGTAGCCCAGGGAAAGAGCGTCTGGCACACCCAGAAGAGGAGAAAGTCCACCATCAGCAGGGCTGGAAATGTAATTTTACCAATCAGGGGCATTATTTGTAATGTGATATTCCAAATTCCAGGTAGTAAGGCTGAAACATTGATTTGAGTCTTGCTTTGATATGAGCTGAAAGTAATGGAATAAACTTTTCCCATATTTTAATTTTTTTTCCTTACCTGTAAAGAGTTTTTCGTCCAGTTCATCCAGAATAGGTGAGATACTTTGTCTAGCTTAGTGAGCTTTTTTTATTGAAAAATAACAGTTTATAATCAAGAAATACCACAGATGGTACAAAAGAAAACATTAGCTTTACCGAACCTTTGTGGCAAGCAGTGTTAAGATTAAAAAGCAGTTTGGTTGGTAGAATTACTACTACATGGTACCACCAAATGAGTTCAACTTGAATGTTAAAAGGGGTTTTGCAACGATGTAATTTTGACGTGGGATCCTTCAAAATGGCTTTTTAATCACTTTTTTTGAATATAGGTAGAGATGGCCGAATTTCTCAAAAATTCGATTCGGTCACTTCGCCGAATTTTCCGACAAAATTCGTTTCGTTCCGAATTACTTCGCACAAAACGCGTTAAAAAACAGCTATTTCCAGGCGCACAGAGCCTGCAGGGTGCGTAGAACTTGTGCCATGCTTAAATATGCAGAGGGATCTTGGTTTGGTCTCATAAAAAGTTTGTTTTTTAAGCCGAGATACGCCCCCTCTTAGAACCCTTTCACTAAAAAAATTCCCGGGCACTTATGGGGCAAAACTGACCAAAAAACTGAAGCAGGAACTAGCCTGATAAAGCATGGCAGCAAAAGCGGAAAAAAACAAACTGAGAGCTCAGGTGGCAACTTTAGTGACAGAGGTGGGGTTTTACGGCGGCAGCCCAGCACTGAGGTCGACAGTGGCAAAATGACATTCTGGAAGGGGCAAAACAGTCCCAGCCGCAAGTGGCACAATGACACAGTGGGAGGTCAGGGTGGCAGCAGCAGGGGTCGGGCGGGCACAATGCAATTCGGAGCTGGCAAAAAAGGAGTAGGCCAAAGAGGGTAAAACAAGTGTGGAGGGGAAACGGCGGGAGCAACAGCAGCAGCATAAGGTCAAAACAGGGGCACAAGAAAACATTGGGGAGGGCACGGCAGCACCACATCAGCACATGGGTCAGACAGTGCACAATAAAACAAATTCGGGAGGGGCAAAAACAATGGGCCACAGTTGGAGGGCACGGAGCACCACGGCAGCAGCAGGGGTCAGACAGGGGGACAATGACACGGGTGGGGGGGCACGACAGGAGCACAGCAGCAGAGGGGTGAGAGTGGCACAATGACATTCTGCAGGGGGAAAAATAGTATTGGGCCACAAGCGGCAAAAATGACTGAACGGAGGTCACGGCGGCGCACAGGGGTCAGGCAGGGCACAATACAGAGAGTGAGGTGATGACAGGAGCAACCATGAGGGTCAGAAGTGGACAAGACTTTCTGGGTGGCAAAACATACCAGGCCCGAGGGACAATGACACAGGGGGGATGTCACGGCAACACAACACAGCACACATGAGCACATAGAGGGGCACAATGACAGATTTTTGAGGTGGGTGGCAATACCATCCCCGGGTAAAGACGGGGTAGGCAAAAGGAGAAACTATCAGCAGATGTGGGCATCGGGGCGGGGGGGCGGCATCAAATAAGGCTGAGGCAGGTAGTTTAAACCCAGACTGACGCCAAAGGGCCCTTGGTGTGGGGAAATCCTGGCCGATCCACGCCGTTCACTTGAAAAAGGTCAGTCGTTCAACATTTCCCGTGGCAAGCGGGGTTCTCCTTGGGGTAACGATGGCCCCCGCCGCACTGAACCCTGCTCTGATGCCACAAAAAGGCCCGGGGCGGGACGTTTCTCCACTGCAAACTCGGAAAGTTGCGGCCACACATCCATTTGGCTCCCCAGTAGTCCAGGGGGACTTCTAACGGGGTGGCAGAGTCGTCCAAGTAGCCAAACCTTTTGGTTCAGGAATTTCCCCCTTCCGCTGCTGCTGGCTGCTGGTGATGCCCTCCTCACTAGGGGGTGAAGGAAGCGCCATTATACCCGGACTTGGGTTTACTGCTGAGGAGCGGTACGGCTCCTACCCCCCCCCCTTTCCCCCCAGCAGCCGGGGCAGTAGTACGTACCCTGGGGGAACCCCCCCGTCAACCGTCAAGGGGGGACATGCCGCACATGGGCAGGGGCCAACTGATTACATTTTTCCCTATAGATTTGAGTTTGTTTTCCCCCTCTCAATAGCTGGGAAAAAAGGTCCCATTTTGGACCGGAAAGCGAGGTCCAATAGGGGGGAGACCCAGAAGTCATCCCTCTGCCGGATCTGACTATTCGGCTGTCACTAGCCAGGCAAATAAGCATCGCGGACACTGCACAATGACCCGAGGGGCTCCCTCCCTCCTTTTCCCACTTATACTCCCCACGGGCTTGGGATCATCTCCCTCGTCTTCTCATCTCCATCCACCCCTCCAGCTGCTCCTGCTCCCCTCTCTTGTCACCGGGGTAGAAAATCCACTCTTTTCACCAGAAAATGCTTCTGCTCCAATGCCCCTCCTCCCCCCTCCCCCCATTTCGCCCCCCCGGGGACCATTTTGGCCACGAGAGTTCGCCACATCTCCATCCCCTGCCCAACAGATTTTTAAAGCATCTGTTCCAGGAAAGAACAGTGAATGACGTTATTCATCCCTATCCGGGCGACGCAAAAAACTGGCCCCTCGAAGGCCCAAAAAAAAAGGGCAGGGTCACCATGAGCTGCCACTGGCTGACATCAAAGTTACACGGGGGAGTACTTCTTCTGCCTGGATCATAAAAAAAATCGTTAATGCCTTTCCTGTTCATACATCGTCCAACATGTCGGCTGAATTTCCGGGGTGGAAACATCGCATATCAAGCGTGTTGGGGGAGGCCGTTCTGCCGCGCAATCGGGGAGGGTGTTCCTGGCTTTTACAATGGATAAATGCATGCACATTTTTCCTGCCATTTTCAGAAGTTCTGAAGATCGGTGGAAACTTCGGGAACCTTTTTACAACCAATTGAACACGGCCCATGCAGGGCGATGGACCATCCCTCCTCGGGGGCAGCGCGGACACCAGTTCCCCCCCATTGTCCGTCACCATGGTTCCCGTTTTGCATTGGCCCGCGGAGAAACCCACACATCGATTTTTTGCTGCATGACGCGGAGCAGTTCCTCCCCTGGTGATTTTCGTTCGCCGGGGCAACGGGTTAGAACGCGTACACCCGGCCCTACACATGGGGTATGAGGGAGCAGTACTTGGGAGGCTGAGAGGGTTTGGTGGGGGTGGAGGAGGGGGAGGCGGACATTGGTGCAGGAGCAGCAGTTTGACAACGGGGAGGAGAAAGCGGCGTCCCGCCCAAAGGGTTGTTGGGGGCCTGGGCGGAAGCACATTCACCCGGGCCGAAAGGACATTACGGGCCCTGACCGTTTTACAGCCCAGACGTCCGCGCTGCCCGTGTACCTTGGAAAAAACCGAAAAGCTCAAGACTGACCCACTTTCTTTTCAACATATTTAAAATTCTGGTACTCCCCCTTTTTTTGGAAAAGAAATTACGGTTTGGAAACTCCCCAATCTGGGTCGGCACAAGCCATTATTCTCTGAATGGTGCGGGGCCCACCATTTGGAAAGGGAGGGACGCATACCAAAACTTGGACAGAAAACGGTCAGCTCCCTGCACCTTGGGAGGTGGACGCATACTGTTGTCTTTTTACAATCGCCTCTCGAACACTGCGGGCGCCATGAGTACGAGGAGCGGGACATCGGGACCGGGAGAGGAGCAAAAAAACAGCGCCTTCGCAGAGGTGGTGGAGCCTTACGGGCTAAAGGGCATGCGTCCACTGGCCGCTGCTCGCTGCAGCGGCAGGATGGCCCACCACATCTGAGCCCGGTTTCGCGCAGGCCGCCGGATGGGACGTTGCATGTTTTTGACCAGGGCCGTTGTCCCAACGTTACCCCCGGCCACGTTTCACTTTCTCCCCACAGATCCATATACCCATTTTCGGCTCCTCCGGTGTTTTAGCAAAGAACTGCCACACCGCCAGTAGCTGATTTTAAAACCCCCCCCCGCTCCGCATGAGTACTACTGCCGCCCCTCCTTTTGCAGCCCCTGGCCGCTACGTCTTGGGCCCGAAGCGGTTTTCTACCCCGTGGCCCCCTTGGCCCCGACCTCACAATCTGCTACCCCGCTGACTCACGGCCACACAAACCCCCTTGCTGGGTGCGCCGCTGCCTACCCCCCAAGCTGACGCCCTCTTCTCCGAGGATGAAGCCCTTGCTTCACCCCTCCCCAAGTGCGGTCGGGGTACATCACATCTAATTTTTGTTTCATCGTCACCCACTGCCTCACACCGTCTTGTAAGCCGAGCTGACCTCTCACCACATGACCTCCCATGCCACTCTCCACATCTATAAATTGCCGCCTCTGCAAGAACTGGGGATATTGGCCCCATTTCTTCCTCCGCCAAAAGAGCTGTGACTGCCCCCCAAAAAGTTCATCCTCCTTAAAATGGGGCTGAGCCCAGACCCCATAGAGAAACCCGCTGAGGGAACTGGATGGGGCAGAGGCGGGGTGAGGACAGTAGGGCCGCTGACCCGCTCCCGGGCCATGCCCAATAATGTTTTTGTCTGAGGTTCCCACCGACTCTTTGGTGGGGGTTGTCAATTTATCTGGAGGAAAGGATGACCAGTCAACCAATCAAGAACCCTTGGGTTGCTGAACAAAACACGGCCGTAGATGACAGGGGGAGTTTTTGGCCTAAACCCAGTGACCCCTGCTGCGCGTCCTCTGCTGTTTTTCCACCTGGGGCCCCTTTTTAAAATGTTTGTGCCCCTGCCCCCTCGCAGTTCAGACCCGCCCCTCTCTGTCTGACATCTGTTTGTTCTAAAATTACAGACACTGTTTTATGAAGCTATCTGTAATAAAATATACAAAACCCTTTTTTTGACTCCAAATGAACCCCGTAACAATTGGGTAACCCTTGGATATAAATTGCCTCCACAAATGGGCCCGGAAAAAATTTTTCTTGTAGTGTCTTTACACACTGTGGTTTTACTAAATGAAAACACAAAAAAGGGTTAATTAACCTTCGCTTTGAATTATGCTCAAGAAAAATGGGAAATTTTTTTGGTTGAAAAAGACGTTTATTTTTGTCACACACAGCAAAAAACGCTTTAAATTTAACCCCGGAAGTAAAATTGCGCAATAGAATTTAGCCACCACAAACTATAGCTTTGTAGCGGTTTCAATTGCGTGTTTTCCCACGCCCACAACAAAGATACATTGTAATTTACCTTTTCTTGGAATAGGCTACCCAAAAAAAAAAATAATATTTGGCGTTGAAAAAGACGGGTTTTTTTTTGTCAGACACCCGCAAAACAACGCTTAATTAACCCCCCGGGTGTAATTGCGCCAAAAAAATTGACCGCACAAACTAGTAGCTTTGTACGGTTTCAATTGCGTGTTTTTTTTCCCACACAACAAGAATACAGTTTAATTAGCCTTTGCTTTGAATTGGGGTACCAAAAAAAAAAATATATTTTGGCGTTGAAAAAGATGGGTTTATTTTGTCAGCAACCAGCAAAACAACGCTTAATTAACCCTGATGTAAATTGCCCAAAAATTGAGCCGACAAAAATAGTAGCTTTTTAGCGTGTTACAATTGCGTTTTTTTCACGCCACACAACAAGATACAGTTGTAATTACCTTGCTTGTGAAAATTTGGCTACCAAAAAAAATATAAATATTTGGCGTTGAAAAGACGGTTTATTTTTTGTCCCCACACCACAAAACAACGCTTAATTTAAACCCCGGAGTAAATTGCGCCAAAGAATTGAGCCCCCCACAAACTAGTACTTTGTAGGTGTTTCAAATTGCGTGTTTTCTACGCCCCAAAAACAAATACAGTTGTAATTAGCCTTTGCTTTGAAATTAGGCTACCAAAAAAATATTATAATTTGGCTTGAAAAAGACGGTTTATTTTGTCACACAAAAAGCAAAACAACGCTTAATTAACCCCTGGATTAAAAATTTCGCCAAAGAATTGAGCCCACAAACTAGTAGCTTTGTAGCGTGTTTCAATTCGTTTTTCTACCCACCCCAACAAGAGTACAGTTGTAATTAGCCTTGCTTTTGAATTAGGCACCAAAAAAAAAAAAAATTTTATTTTGGGGTTTAAAAAAAACGGTTTTTTTTTTTCAGCACACCCAAAACAACGCTTTAAATTTAACCCCCGGTTTAAATTCGCCAAAGAATTTAGCCCACAAACAGTAGCTTTTAGCGTGTTACAATTGCTGTTTTCTACGCCACCAAAAAAAGAAACAGGTAATTTTGCCTTGCTTTTAATTTTGGCTACCAAAAAAAATATATATATTGGCGTTTAAAAAGACGGTTTATTTTTTCAGCACACCACAAAAAAAACGCTTTAAATTAACCCCTGGATGTAAATTGCGCCAAAGAATTTTGCCCACAAAATATAGCTTTTTTAGTTTTACAATTGCGTTTTTTCTACCCACACAACAAGAATACATTGTAATTACCTTTGCTTTGAATTAGGCTACCAAAAAAAAAAAAATTTGGCGTTGAAAAAGACGGTTATTTTTGTCAGCACACCAACAAAAAACGCTTAATTAACCCCGGATGTAAATTCGCCCAAAAAAGGCCGCACAAACAGACTTTGTAGCGTGTTACAATTCGTGTTTTTCCTACGCCACCAACAAAGATACAGTTGTAATTACCTTTGCTTGTAATTTGTACCAAAAAAAAAATACTATATTTGGCGTTGAAAAAGACGGGGTTTTTTTTTTGTGCAACCCCAGCAAAACAACCTTTAAATTTAACCCCGGGTGTAAATTTCGCCCAAAAAATTGAGCCGCACAAACGTAAACTTTGTAGCGTGTTACAATTGCGTGTTTTTCTACGCCAACAACAAGAGAAAACAGTTGTAATTACCTTTGCTTGTGAATTAGGCTACCAAAAAAAAATTTTATTATTTGGGGTTAAAAAGACGTTTATTTTTGTCACACACCAGCAAAACAACGCTTAATTAACCCCGGGTGTAAATTCGCCAAGAATTGACCCCACAAAAAATGTAGCTTGTACGTGTTAAATTGCGTGTTTTCTACCCCACAACAAGAGATACAGTTGTAATTAGCCTTTGCTTGTGAATTAGGCTACCAAAAAAAAAAAAAAATATTTGGCGTTGAAAAAAAGGTTTATTTTTGTCAGCACACCACAAAAACAACGCTTAATTAACCCCGGTTGAAATTGGCGCCAAAGAATTGACCGCACAAACTAGTAGCTTTTTTAAACGTTTACAATTTCGTGTTTTCTACGCCACAAACCCAAAAAAGAAACAGTTTAATTAGCCTTTTCTTGTGAAAAGGCACCAAAAAAAAATATATATATTTGGCGTTAAAAGACGGGTTTTTTTTTGCAGCACACCGCAAAACAACGCTTAATTAACCCCTGATGTAAATTGCCCAAAGAAATGACCGCACAAACTATAGCTTTTTAGGTGTTTTCAATTGCGTGTTTTCTACGCCACACAACAAGAATACAGGTTTAATTAGCCTTTGCTTTTAATTAGGCTACCAAAAAAAAAAAAAATATATTTGGGGTTGAAAAATACGGTTTATTTTTGTCAGCCACACCACAAAACAACGCTTTAATTAAACCCCCATATTTAAATTGCGCCAAAAAATTGAGCCGCACAAACTATACTTTGTGCGGTTTTTCAATTGCGTGTTTTCACGCCACACAACAAAGATACAGTTTTTAATTAGCCCTTTGCTTGTGAAATTTGCAAACCAAAAAAAAAAAAATAATTTGGCTTTAAAAAGACGGTTTATTTTTGTCACACACCCCGCAAAACAACCTTTAATTTAACCCCCGGGTGTAAATTGCGCCAAAGAATTGAGCCGCACAAACTAATACTTTTTAGCGTGTTACAATTGCTTTTTTCCTACGCCAACAACAAGAATACAGTTTTAAATTAGCCTTTGCTTGTGAATTTGGCTACCAAAAAAAAAATATTATATTTGGCGTTGAAAAAAAAGGGGTTTTATTTTTTTCAGAAACACCACAAAAAAACCTTAATTAACCCCTGGATGAAAAATTCGCCAAAAAAATTGAGCCGCCCCAAACTAGTACTTTGTAGGGGTTTTTACAATTGCGTGTTTTCTACCCAACAAAAAGAGAAACAGTTGAAAATTACCCTTTTGTTTGGGAAATTTAAGGCTCCCAAAAAAAAAAAATATATATTTGGGCTTTAAAAAAGCCCGGTTTATTTTTTTTCAGCACACCACAAAACAAGGGTTTTAAATTAACCCTGGATGTAAATTGCGCCAAAGAATTGAGCCGCAAAAACTAGTCCCCTTTGGGGTAGCGTGTTAAAATTTGCGTGTTTTCTACGCCACACAACAAGAAAACAGTTGAAATTTTGCCTTTGCTTGTGAATTGGGCTAAAAAAAAAATATATATAAAATTTGGGGGCTTTTAAAAAAAGACGGTTTTTTTTTTGTCACACACCAGCAAAACAACGTTTAAAATTAACCCCGGGAAAGAAAAATTGGGCGAAATTTAAAATTTCCACCCAGCCAAAAATGAATTTGGTTTATTTGTTTTAAAAAAAAAACGCTTTTTCCCTTAAATGAATAAACAGGAACTGGTTTAATCCCATTGGGAAAATTGAATGTTTATGCGGGGGTTTTTGCAGGGGAAAGGGCCCCCCGGGATTTCAGACCCCAAAAACCCCCCAAAAAATCAAAATAGAAAAATTCAGAAAACATCTCTGAGACAAGCTGAACACCCCACAAAAATCGCTGGTTAAAAATCATTCTTCAGAAAGCGCTATCCCCCCGGCAGCAGAAACCTTCCCAACATACAGTGAGAGGAAGTGACCACCCAGCGGCGCGCTGGGTCTTATTAGTGCGGTTCCCGTAAACAAACCCCCGCCGGTCTCTGATTGGCTTCATCTTTTGCACAAGTAAAGCGGGTTTTATCCCCTTTTTTCCCTCCCGAGTGCTTTCCCCCATGTAGCGCCATGTGCTCGGCAGCCTTTTTAAATCAATCAAAAAGCACACTTCGTTCACCCCAAGAAACCCCCCAAATTTTCGACTTCTTTCCCAAACCGAATTTTTTTCCTGAAATTCTAAACGAATTCCACTTCTTTTAGAATCAATTCCCCCATCCTAAAAAAAGGGTTCATTAAAAAAAGTGAAGCCTGTAAACAGCTACAGCATTAATCAACCCTTGTTTCCTGACGTTTAAAATTAGAAAAGACCAGGGGCCGACAGGAGCGACTAAACTGTGCTTCTTATCTGATGGCAGGGGAAAATGAAAGTCCCCCTGCTCCTGTATAGAGAAACCACGGTTTTTAATGTAAATTTTCAGAGTAAAGATTGGGAGAAAACCCCCCTTGGTTTTACTCTCAGCCCTTCTTCCCCCCCAATCCCCGCATTTTATGAAAGGGAAGAAAGAAACCTGGCTGCCTGGAGCTAATCTTCCCCTCCTGAGGGAGAAAAGTGGGAGAAAAAAAACCCATTATTTTGTTCCAATATTTTTTCTCTGTGAATTTAGCAAAACAATGTTTGCTCAACTAGAGTGACTGAGCGTCAGGAACATGCATGGGAGGTGGTACTGTGACAACTCAGAGGAGGCACTTATTTTTTAAACACAGAAACACAACGCCCCTCTTTTCAACGCTCAAGGCTCAAGTTCAGCCTGTTAGCTGAGGAAATCACTTCTTGGCAAAACCCCTTTAATATGCAATTAAAATGTCTAGGTCAGATGGGACTGTGGAGAACAGAAAAGCTTCCACAACTGTTCGTTCACCGTGAAATGTATATTTTAGGAAATAATAAAAACAGGAACACTGAAATGAATAGAAAAAAAACAACATAAAGAGTCAATTAGTGCTTAATTTTGCTTTCTTAGATGGAATACCATAAACAATTATCAAGAAATATGACAGAAACTGGCGCATAGCAGAGGTAGGATGAAGTTATTAGGGTATGTTCACATGGCTGATTTTGACGCTGTTTTCAAAGCGGTTTTCAAAAACCTCGTCTGAAACAAGCTTCTTCGGAAGAGGTATTAGACGTGTTTCTCAGCGCGCTTTTGGATGAGGTTTTCAACACTGTTTTCACCCATACAAATTAACAGCTAGGTCAAAAAATGCGTCGAAAATGCTCCAAAAACGTATTTCAAGAATTGACTTGATGCTTCTTCTTTTTCAGGGCCCAGAACAGCTTCCAAAGGAGCGTGTAAAAACCTTGTCGTGTGTGAACTACAGACGCTATTTTACATAGGACTCAATGAAATGAATTGGGGGCATTTTGGAAATGCTCCAAAAACCGCATCCAAAATAAACCGTGTGAACACATCCTTAAAAAAAAACAAAAACAAAAACAAAACAGAATTCTTACAGATACATAAACAAAACTGTAAGTGAATTGTACAACAAAAGTATAAGCAGTTGTGATGGCACATTCTAATGTTGTGGACATGATTTACAATCCCACCATTATTCCTGGACATTTCACGATCATTAGAGAAGACTTCCTTTATCTCCCGTTGTCAGACTCAGAATTATTTCTGCCAGTGATAGAGTCATTCCTGGGCCAAATAACAGCCTTAAATGAAATTCAATAATAATGCCTGCTACACTGTAGCTATGTGATACACTAACACACTCTCATTTAGATGTACTGAAATTCAGTACAATAAAGATAAAATTATCAACTTAAAACCCCCAAGTGAGAGAAAAAGCAAGCTTTGTAAAAAAAGATATTGTTAATAAAAAGTCACATAAAATAAGTATTTAACATTTAGAAACGAAGGAGCTAAAAATGTGATTGACTTTTTTAGCATCGTTTAATATAACCTAAAATAAACACTGGAATACATGTAAAGCAAAATGTTATCAACAGAGAATACACATTAAAACACAAAAAGTTGAAGATCTAGAGAACATAAATTAGTTTTGTTGATTAGTAGTTCAGTTACAAAATAAAAAAGTAAAATATAAGACCTGTTATATATTACATCAGACACAGTCCATTCTTCAGCCATATGCAATAATCTCATTGGATCTAGCAATTGGATCTAATTGATAGTGTTTGCATCAAAAAAGTAGAACACTGTACAAGTAACATCTCAATAGTGAATCCTGACAGTGTGATGTCTCTGAGTGTAGGGAGCGAGACCGGTAATACCATCACCTGTATGTTGTCCTCTGTCTTCCCCCTCCTATCTACATCTAAGGATCTTTTATAAGGTTTTCTACCAGTTTTGAAATAATAAATAGAGATAAATAAGGCTTTAATTTCCCCCATGTACATAGTCCAGGGTCTCTCAGAGGAAGCTGCCAACACCCAAGATACAGCAACTAATTATATAATATTCAATGTCTTCAGCTTTATACTAATTTATCCAAAAACATTAGCATTGATCACTATAGTAAATACAATACCTTAATCACCTAATGTGCTCACCATTTTTTATAAGGACCAGTTTTCTAGTACTCAAGAAAATGTTGCTACCACCCAGTAAGCGTAAGAACACAGCTGGTCAAATTTTTGGGTTTCTGTTGAGGCTCACTGTCAATGAATGGTGGATCACACACAGACATGAATACACTACACAACTCTGAAGATCTGATACTTTGATGCGATGTAAAGTAGTTAGTGCATGACTTGTATCACAGGGTAGATTTGGTGTCCTCAAAATAACTCAACACACAGTCATCGATGTCTAAGTTGCTGGGGACAAAAGTGAGGACACCTCGCACATTTATGTAAATATTGCATTCTATCTTTTCGTGGGGCAACACAGAGTATCTGACACTTTGATACCATGTAAAGTAGTCAGTGTACAGCTTGTATCACAGGGGAAATTTGCTGTCCCCTTAAAGTAACTCATCACAAAATCAGGGATAATGATATTGAACAACAACAATATTCTCAACTAGATTCTAAGGGGATGGTCAGCATAGAAAGCAAGCAAGCAGCAATGTATGTTGAGCGTGAGAAAAATAGTATTGCACTTCAGATTCAGTTTGATGTCAAGCTTGGCCTGAATTTGGGTTGGCCCAAATTTAATTTTGGCAAAAAAAAATAGAATTTATTACCCCTCACCCCAAAAAAAATCAACTCTTAGTTTATGTTGGGTTTAGGATTAAAGTTAGGGTTTATAGTGGTATTAAGGGATTAACTCACAGTATGAGTCCAATGTCACGCTAAGTCATGAATGACTCTGGACCTGATATCACTTCTGGTGTGACGTCAAAAATCACAACTGATTTTCTTAGATTATCTCTATGTTCCGGTAGCCGAAACGGTCATTGGAGGTGACTCACTATGTCTGACGTTACATCCACTTTTCATGAAATTGAAGTAACTTAGAAAATTGATGTTGGATGGTACCACTAGAAGTGATGCCACAGTGGGAGTAACACAAGGCTAGAAAAGGTGTCCTGAAAGGCAAGTTAACCTAAAAACCCCGAGCCCTAATATATGGTAAGGATTATGGTTAGCATTAGGGATTAGAAAAATATGAATTTGAGTTCAGAGCTTAGCAAACCAGAATATTTGTCATAGGTTTAACTGAATCAGTATCAAACTGGCTCTTCACTAACCGGGCTACTGGCCCTATTCTCCACTTCGCCCTTATTCTCATGTGACTGTTTGAGAAAGGTCATCATTGACCGAAACGTCACGACATGTTAGTCACTTGCACTGTATAAATATTGTTGGAGCCTTTAGAATATGTCTAATAAATCACACTTACTTTGGCATCTTCAATTGGAGTGCGATCATTTTTCATTATGGGACTATTTCTACTATTTTGGTCAGCACCCAAACTCTAAGTTAAGAACATTATGCTCTTTGGTGTGCCTTCCTAAAAAAAACGCTAGATCAGTATCACACTGATCTGAGCGACACTATTTAACAACAAAGGATATTACACTTTTATCACTTAAAGGGGTTATCCAGTTCCTGTTTTAAAGAAAATGTATTAAACTCACCATCAGCTAAATTGATGTTCTAGACTTTATTTATTTGAAATATATTTTAAAATTGTGTATTTTCACATTTCATTTTATTAATATATTTATGGGCGTATCTGGTAACGATCCATCTGGAACTTCAGCCCTTACCACTAGATACACTATAGAAGCATTGGCTTCCTGACTCGCATGCACCCCCGGTGTTTTTTTTAATTGGGGTTTGGTAGGGGGGTTTAACAAATTGTTTTTTTCCCCCAAAAAAAAACCCTATTTCATTTTTAGGGATTTTTGGACTAGGCTTTAAATTTAAGCTCTACTCCAAAAATAAGCCCTGGTCGGGTTCAGCGTCTAAAGGGTTCGGGAAAAAATGTCACCAAAAACATAAACCAAGCACGGGAAAACACTGAATGGGCATAATGTGGGGGGGGGATACAAATTGTTTCCGGGGCCCCCCTCCCCCCCAACTGGCGGGTTTAAAAAAATCTGCTCACCCCTCCTTGTCCTGAGCCCCCACCCCCTTTATTTTTTTCCCACCTGGCCTGCCTCCTGGGCCCCCTCCCCTCCCAGCCCCAAATTCCCTTGGTTCCACCCCCAAAGGTCCGGCCTCCCGAATGCTGCCCACTGGTCCCCCGCCTCCCGCACAACTGCACTAAAATGTGAGCTTTGCTCCCCCGGCCCGGGGCCCCCAAAACCTTCGGGCCACATGAAACCCCTTTTGGCCCCCCCCGCGGGCCCTGCCCCCACCCCATAAAAACACCACTGAAAATTCACAACCACCTTTCCCAGCCCCGCTCCCAGTCCCCCCTCTTCGCCCCCTTTCCCCCCTGCATATAGAAGAAGATTTCCATTTGCCACACAGAGGGGTTTTGGGAGAGGGGCAGTATGTTTTTACCATAAGAGACCCCCCTGGAAACAGCCCAGAAATTTTGGTAAGTTAGGGTAAACCCCCCCCAAAAAAAAAAGCTCCACCCTTTTTTGGGAAATAAAAATTAATATAAGGCCCTGTTTTAAATTTTTAAAGAAAAACACGGTAAAAAAGGGAGAACATTCCGAAAAACATCATTTCCCAAACCCAAATTTTCCCATAACAATAAAATAAATTTCTTCTTTGCCAAATTTTTTAAAACATAAAAAACCCTGTTTTGGAGGAATTGACCTCCCCATAAATGCTTTGGGGCTGTGTAAAATAATCCTTTAAACTTGAATAATCCAAAATTAAAACTAAAAAATGCTTGATGAGGATCAGGGAATAAGAAAATCTGATATGGTCTTGAACAACTTAATTTAAATAAGGGAAAAAAACATTTTGATAGAAAATTAGTTAATAAGTGAAAAGGGGTTGGGATTCTGGAACATCCACCCTTTTTGCAAGACTAGATTTAACCTTTGCACTTTACATTCTATAGAAGGGATTTGGGGGTTATTCCTTTACTGGTCGGGACCTCAATTCAAAACCGGGCCCTTAAAAAAAAGGAAATTTCCCAAAGGGTTTTCAAATGAAGGTTTGCTTTTTGGTACGCCAAAAATTTAAATTGAAATAAAAATAAAAACTTATATTACCCCTTTTTAATAAAATAAAAAATTGGGCAGATGGGGTTTTCCCTGGGGTTATGAAAACAGTCAAAACCATGTTAGGAGAATTAAAAATTAATCAGAGTCCCCCAAAAACAGTAAAAAAACTAGGGTCTAAGTGACATGGGGGGGGGCCTTCAGGAATTTACCCCTTGAACAAACACGCAAAAGTTTGCAGCTGTCCCCCAAAAAACCCCAAAGAACTTAGCAGTTTAAGGGTTTCTCCCCAACCTACAAAAACCTTAAAAAAAATTGACAAAATCCGAAAAAACATAACTAATATTTAAAACATGTTCTTTTTCATTTTTAATATTTTTTCCTATATTCATAATTTTTGTATTTACCTTGCTTTTCTCCTGTGTCCCAAAAAAACGCTGTTTTTTTTTCATCAAGCTACAAGGACTGTTGCTATTTTTGCCCCCTTAATGCCCCGGGAAAACCCAAAGGGGACAATTTTTTTTTAAAACGCAGCCCAGAAAATCTTTAAATCTAAAAGATAACAAGGTTTTTTTCTTCAGTTGGCGACCCTAAACCCGGTTTTTAAAAATTTTCCATCGCAAAGCAAAAAAAAGGGGGGTGTTGAGTACATCCACCAAAGGGTTTTTTTCCAGTTTTTTTTGGGGAAATTTTTAAAAAAAAGAATCAAAAAGTTTTTTTGAACCCTCCGGGTTCACGGCGGAGGGGGGGAAAACCACCGGTTTGCTTTTCCCTTTCAACCGACAGGGGGCGGGGGGGTTGCAATTATCCCTGCACTGAGCGAAAATCCAACAACTTGCCTTTGAAGGAAAAAAGGGACAAAACAGGGGGTAAGAGGGATTTTTTTAACTTCTTATGCAGAAAAAAAGAAAATTAAATTTACTATTGTTTTAGCATCTTTCAAGGGGCTTTTTATGGAGAAAATTTTGTACCGTCAGTGGGGGAGGAAACAATAGGGAAAATTGATAGTAAATTTTTTTTCTTTTGATAAATTGAAACTAAAGCTTGCAAATTTTAATGAATTTGTTGAAATTAAAAAATTTCCCAAAATTTTTTTAAGAAAAAAAAGGCCCAAACCCAAAAAAAAAACAAACAAACACAGCAGAAAAGGTAATATCAACATAGTGAGGGAAATAAAAACAGATTGTATTACATGCCCAAAATTTGTAACATTTTGGGCCAAATCACCCTCCAAGACATAGAAAGACAACTTTTTAAAGAAAGAGCAGAAATAATTTTTTAGTTTTACTCAGGAAAAAAACCCCGTATCATTTTTAACTAGAAAAAAGGGATCCTGAGCCTGGGCCTCAAAATTTTCCTGATATTTCCCATGCCAAAGGGTCAAACGAATTTGCCCCCTTGACCTTAGACGACCAAAAATTCCATGAAAGGGCAGCTAATTAAATTTTAAAGGGACCCACGAACTTTTGATTAAGATATTAAAGGATTTTCCCCCGTTTAAATAGTAAAAAAAAATTGGGATGCTTTTTCACAATGCAAAATTTTTTAAATCAAAAAACAGATAAATTTAACTTAAAAACAGGGAACAAAAGAATAAGTTATTTAAAGGTCTGGTTCCCTACACATATGTAAAAAAATTTACAGACTAAAACCCTGGACAAAGATGAAAATGAAATCGTTCATAGCAACAATAGGGATGGGGTTTAAAACAATTAAATTTTTTTCCCCAAATTTGGTGAAATCTGCCCCCCTCAGAAAATTTCCTTAAACTTCTAAAACCCACAGGCAAACACCTTTGCCTTTTCAAACTAAAATTTGAAAAAAGGCCTACGGGATGATAATGGGTATTGAAAGAAGGGGGGACCCTCCAGGAATGATTAAAGAAAAGGGTCGGAAATTTAAAATTTTAAAAAATCCTGAAACAAAAAAATTGCTGCTGAGAAACCTACATTGCATGATCCACCATTTTTTTTGATCAATCCAAAGGGTTCCATAAAAAAAGGAAAAATTTTTCAAATGTAGAAAAAACAATTTTGGCACAGTAGAAATTATGCCTAAAAAAGAAAATAAAGCCTAAATGCAAATGGTTCTTTTTTTTCCCAAAAATGGACAACCCCAATAAAACAGAAAAAGAAAAGGTAAAAAGAAAAATTTTTTTTTTTTTTCCCAAAAAACCCGGGTCATTGGGGAAATTTGGCAATTTTAAAAAGGGTTTTCTCAAATCCAAAAAATGGGGGGGGAAAGGGGAAATGGTCTTGTGCCAAACCCCCCTGCCGGGGAACAAAAAGACCAGCGCCCATATGCCCCAAATTAGTGAGAAAAATTTAAAGGGGAGTTTTCCCATTGACAGCAGTGAAGGAAACCCAAGGTCACATTCCTGATGGGAAGGCCTTGTTACCTTCCCCAAATTACTAGAAGGGAAAAAGGTGTCCCAAGGCCTTGAACTCATTGCAAAAAATATCTTGGGTAAATTTGGGGGAAAGGGGGCCTTATTTAAAAGGGAAAAATTAAAAGGAAAAGGAAAAATAAACTTTTCTTTTTTGGATACTGGACTCAGTTGGTGTGACTAACCCTGAATTTACCTGTAGCACCGGGGTTCCCCCCTGTTTGTACAATTTTTGGGGTTTCAGTGGAAAGGGAGGAACCACGCACCCTTTTGGGTTTCCTTTATGTGATTTTTTAGATTTCCCCGGTCAATTTAAAAAAAACAATTGACATTTTTGGGAAATTTTCCTAGTTCTGAGAATATCATTTGGGAAAAGACATAAAGAAGAAAGGAATTTGGGTTTGGGTCATAGAAATTTGGGGAATAGAGTGATTTGGGGAGATGCTGGGTAGCTCTTAAAAAACCCGTATTTTATTGATCCTTGTGAGTACAAAAACCCTTTGGGAGCATTTGTTTGACAAAATGTTTTCTTCTGAACACATATGGGGGTGATACTGGTGGGTTTCAAAGAAATTTAGAGATATTAAAAGGGAATTCCCCCAATCCGTTTTTTGCGGGCTCATTTTAGGAATGAGGTTGGTTTGATGAAGGGTGTACTTTAAATCTGGGGTAGGGATCCACCCCCACAGAAACAGTACAAAATTTCCCACCTGAATCAGTTTTTCCCATGTCAAGATTTTGAAGAGGTTTCTTAACAGGGCCTTTTTACGTAAAAGCCCAAATTTTTTAACGGAATAATCCCAAATCTGGGGTTTCATTTAAAAACTGATGGTTTCCTTTTGGATTAATTTTTGGGTTTAAGAAGTTGAACAAGGGAAAAACCCCAAATGGTTTTTCCCCCAATTTGGTTTCAGATATCAAGATGTAATTCAAAGATTTTAAAGCAAAAACTAAGTATTTTCTCTGGAAATTTTGGACCTCACAATGGTTTCTTCAGTAAAACCTCTTGGGAAAGGAATTTTTTGTACAAAAGGTTTTTTTTTTTTGATTTCTTAGGGTGACCCAAATTTTTATTCTGCAGGGTTTCCGGGAAGGGCGCACTTTTTTCTCCTAGTATTTTTCCCCAGGCGTTAGCAAAAAGGGACAAACGGGTTTTTCCAGAAAACCCACTGTCTGATCCCAAAATTTTTTGATTTATGTATTAAAATTGGGTGACAGAAACAGAAGACCACCTGTTTTTTATTTGGCGGAATTACTTTCCCTTTTTGCATGAAACAAAGGGTTTTTAAAATTAAACACAAAAAAATAAAAATTTTTACAACAGGAAAATTCGGGATCTTTTTTTTTCTCATCATCCCCGGAAAGCCCAGGCCTCCCGCAGGATAGGGTTGAAGCATTTCAACTCTCCCCAAACCCAACAAATCATAGGGGGTTAAGGGAAAAAAAAAAAAATTTTTTGGGGCCCAGTGAATTTCTCCAGAGAGTTTTATAGAAGGAATTTTCAGAGAAGGCAAACCTTTGTATGATTTGTTTTAAAGGAAAAAAATAAAAATTTTTTTGGTCCATGGGGGGGGAAAAACAAAAACATTTTTAGCAGTTAAAAAAAAACCTGCGGCCCGCCCCCCGCTTTAAAACAAAAGTAATTCCTGAGAAAAACCTTTTGCAATCCCCAATAAAACCCCAATCAGAGGATGCAAATTTCAGCTGTACTCTTACAGTTTTCAGAGCAATGAAATGGGGAATCCTTTTTAATTACACCAAGGGGTTCTTTTCACCTGTTTGAGGGGGAGGGTTTTTTAAATCGTGCACGACAAATTTTGGTTTTTTGTTTACTTTGCTGGGAAAAAAAACTGAACATAGTTGTCGGGTTTAAAAAAAAAATTTTTTTCAAACCAACCCCCCACTCACTCTTAAACTTCTTTTTGGGGAAAAAAAATCCCCGGTGTGGGCCCCCAAGATTTTTTTCCCCTTGGGTTTTTGTCATTGGGCACCCCCAAACAAATTTAGGTTAGAAACACAAGGAAAAAAAAATGTTTTTTCCCCAAAATTTAAGCATAAAAAAGGGCAGACTCAAAAATGCCTTAACCCAAATTTTTAGGACACATATTTTAACTCCTTTTAGGAAAGAAGCAGACAAAACAGATTTCAGTTTTTTTTTGAAAGGAAAACTCAATATTTTTTTAGAAGGGGAAAGTATCGCACAGGTTAAAGCCTTTGGTATCCTGAAAAAGGGGGATATTTCAGTGCAAACAAAGGCCCCCAAGGGACTATTCAGCTCAAGAGCAGAGTTTTGGGAAACTGCAGAACAGTACTGGAGTTTTATGAACCCGAGAACAAAAACCCCCTGGTTATTTTTTAGTGGGCAGTTCAAATGTTTTGATCCTCACAGAAAATTTGCCAGGGGTGGAAAAAGAAAAGGGTTTTTTTGGATTCTTCAAATAAGGTTTTGAACCAAAAAAGATACACTAAAAATTTTTGAATTGCTTCCAAAAAGTTTTCCCCAAAAATACCCCCCCATAGTCCCCAAAGGAAAAGGCACACAAGAAAACACACAGGACCTTTTTTAAAGGAAAAAAAAACTGCAGAATTTATTGGCTAAGGAAGCACACATTTGAAAAAAAAAAGTAGCAACCAAACCCGAATTAAATTTTAAGATCTCCAGTCAGGAAGACAGAAAAACGCATTTTGCCTTTTTTTAGCAGAAGAACAAGCAAAAGGGGGCCCTCCCTTGCTGATTCTCGAAATGATCCAAAACCTCCCTTCGTTTTTTGAAAACGAGACTTTTTTTTCACAATTTCTAATTTGGGAACCTTTCATCCTGTAGTGCCCACACACTTAAAAAAAGGAATTCACACAATACAATCAAGAGATTTTAAGGGTCATTTAGGCCAGAGAAATTTGGGTGGAAAAATTTTTCAAAGAAAAAATTCTAAATTGGGGGCAAAATGGGGAAAACCCCTGTGGGAGAATGTTTTTTTCATTTATTTCTTATCTGGCTTTAAATTAAACCTCGAAACCCAAAAGGGCAGAAACCTTCCCACTCCCCAGGATTGGGCCCCCCAGGGCGGGCCCCTGGTCTACAATTTCAGATTGACTACATTTGGGCCCTTTTTCCTTCAGGGAAACAAGGTCTCGGTATGCGTTAAATGGGTAGATGGTTTTCAAAAAGGGGGAGAAATTTTTTCCTGTTCCCGGGAAAGGGGTGATTCTTTAAACTACAGCTAGAGCATTAGTGAAAACATGTTTTTTTGTTTCTTGGGGGGGTCCCAAAAAACAATAACTTTCCCACGAGGAAATCATTTCACAGGGAAAATCAAAAAAAACAGTTTTGGGCTTTTTAGGGGTACACAAAAAGTTTCAAAGTAAACCCCCAAAACCCCCCCCACCCAGTCCCGCAGGGGTTTGGGGGAAAAAAATGAAAAACTGTGAAAATCCAAAAGGGAAAAAATGGTTTCTAAAAATTTAAAAAAAATAACTGGGGTTTATGTCCAAAACCTTTCCCTCTTTTTGATTTTAAGAGCGACTGATCCCCCCCCCCCAACAACTCCCAAAATACACCTTTTTTAATTGATGAAAAAGGAAAAAAAATGCCCCTTTTTTTTTTTTCCCAATAACCAAATTTTTCAACACCCCCAAAAAAAACAATTCAAGGGCTAAGTGGTTTTCAAATTACTGCAGAGAAACTAAAATTTTATTCTCCCACATGCTGCAAACCAGAAAGCAACGCATGGAAACCAAAACCAAAATTCTTTCCAAATTTGTTAAAAAGGGGCATCATTTATGATCAAAACCCTTTTGGAAGAATGGTCCTTTGGGGAAAACAAATTTGGGAAAGGGCCCCTTTTAAAAAATTATAAAAATGGGACAAAATTATATTTTGGGGGCAAAGAGCACCAAATGCTGTGAAAAATACCCGCCAAAAACAACAAAGTTGTGGGGACATGTTGAATTCCCCCTTGGGAAATTGTTAAAAATGCAAAAAAATTTAAAACCGCTTGTTTTCGCAAAGGGTTTAAAAAAATATAAATGGGAACATCCAACAAAGCACTCCAAAGGACGAAGATGTTCTGGAAATCCACCGCAAAAAGAAACAGGATTCCCCGAAAAAGATATTATATTCCCCTTTGGGAAAACCCTTGCTAAGAAGACGACGATGATTTTCCATAGCTGGGTGTTATATGGCATCTAAAACCGGGGCAAATTCAAATTTATCCCCCCGGAGAGCCAAGATACAGCTTTTTGGGAAAATTTTTAGAGGGAAAATAATTTTAAAAAAGATTTTAAATTTACATTTCAGGGAAACCCTTTGTAAAAGGAAAACGGTGAAAAAAGTTGCTAGAAAATGGCCCTTTTATACATGATACAGAAAATTCAAAATACACGCCTACAGCAAGTCCAAGACCCCAAATTCACTCAGTTTAAGAAATTATATTTAAAACAACAGGCAGTTTCAAGGGAATGCTCACCCCAAAATAGTTTATCATTGGGGTATAGTGATAAAGGGGTTTATTAAAACCCGCTCCCTTGTCCGGGTTTTTTGGGTTTAACAGCATAAACTACTGGAAGAGTCGGGGAAAAAAAAAGATATTATTTGGTTTAACACCCAGAATTATGTGAAAATTTTGGGGTCCTCAAATTTTTGCCATTCCCCAAAGGGAAAGACAAGGAAATTTGGGTGACATCATGGGAATTTTCCCGATAACAAGAAACCTGTTCGGGTAAAAGTAACTAAATTTGGTCTAAAGCAAAATAACACATAATTTCCGGGAAATAAGATTTACTCCCCAAATTTTTAAAAATTTAGGAAGGAAAAAACCCCCTTAGAGTTTTGAATGCCCCGCCCCCAAAACTTGGGTTTTTCCACCGAGTCATCATTTACTTGGAAACAGAGATAAAATTTTTTTTAGGAAGCTTTTCTAATGGGCCAAACCAATGGTTTATTCATAAGGCAATAGGGAGAGTAATAATAAAAAAAAAAAAATAATAATAATAATAATAATAATAATAAAAATCTTTTATTTTATACGCAAAAATATTCCGCAGCACTTTACAAATTCAAGGGTAAAATACAGTCTTACCATTAAAAGTACTTAAAAATGAACACAAGGTGTGAGGGCCTGTCGTGAGGCTTAAAATCTATTGGGGTGTATGGGTAAAAACTACGGAAAAAATGCAATTTTACAATGGCCCGGCCTGTTTCTAAAAGGGGGGGGGTTTTACATGAAAAAATGGATAACCTCCCACCCAGCGAATCTATATACGATAAGTCCCGTGGGTGCCCAAGTGCGGGAGTGAAAGTGTGTGTGATAGCATTTGGGATTTGGGGGGCCAAGATGAGAAGATGTATTTCGGGCCTCTTAAAACTGGAGGGTTGTGAATGTGCTTATCGCCCCCGGGGGTAGCATATTCCAAGGAAATTTGGTGCCCACGTGTGAAATCTTGTGGCGGGGGGGGTTTCGGTGATTGAGGAATGTAGTTGATATCTCAGAAAGGCGGAGAGAAAGGGTAGGGCGGGGAGACGAGACAAGGGAGGAGATGTAGGGAGGAGCAGCGCTGGGGAGATTTTATGGTGAGAGCGCTGTTTTTATATGTTTCTGTACGGGGATGGGCAACCAGTGCATGACTGACACGGGTGGGCATCAGTTTAAAACGGGTGGGAGAAAGACAAGCCCGGCTGGCTTTTGGACAGATTGGAGAGGGGGAGAGTTTGAGAGAGGGAGACCCAAACAAGGAGTTGCAGTAGTCAAAAAGAAAGAAAAGAGCAGTAAAGAAGTTTTGAGGTCGTTTCCCCAATGAAAATGGCGGATTTTGGGAATTTCTTGAGGTGCGGGACGGAGCGGGCAAAGGGGGTTGGGTATATGGGGGGTAAGGTCGTCAGAAAAATAAAACCCCTAGACAGCGGGCCCTGGCCCCAGGAGAAAGGTTGGTCCCTAAGCAAAATAGCGGGGGGGGTTTGGTTTGTAGGGCGGGAAAAACAAAAAGTTTGTCTTAGTGAGGTTTAGTTTTTAGATGGAGAGAGGACTGATGTCGAAAGCGGACAGCAGTCAGGTTTTTGTAGCAAGGTGGAGTGATGTCCGGGAGGAGGTTATAAATTGGGTGTCATCCCCCATAGAGATGGTTGGAACCTTTTATGAGGTTTGTCCCAAAGGGGGGTTTGTACAATGAAAAAAGGAGAGGACCTAGAACTGATCCTAGGGAACCCCCAAAAGCAAGAGGAAGAGGGGAGGAAAGGGGGAACAGAAAACAGAACTGAGGAGGGGTCAGGAGGGGGAGGACGAGAACCAAGCGAGGCGGTGTTTCCCGGGGGCCAAGGTGTGAGCATGCTGAGGAGAAGTGGGATCCACAGTTCAATGCTGCAGAGAGATAAGAGAAGCAACAAAGAGTAGTTATGAGATTTTTCGTTAGGGGTCATTTTAGATTTAACTAAGGGGAGTTTCCGTGGAGTTTAGGGTGCGGAAAAACCTGATTGCAGGGGTCAAGAAAGTTAGAGAGAGATAGCGGGTTAGGGAGAGTATACCCCGCGTTCCGGAGTTTAGAGATGAAGGGCAGGTTGGACTGGGCGGTAGTTTTACGACAGGAC
>JAODAL010031994.1:0-47638 GCA_025379985.1 Phyllomedusa bahiana | reverse complement strand
TCACAGTTGAAGAGTACCTACAATGAAAATGACAGACCTCTCCATTATTTGTAGGTGGGAAAACATGCAAAATTGTCATTGTATCAAATACTTATATTCCGCACTGTATCAGTCCAAAAAAACGATTACTGGGAATAGGTAGGACACGTTTAATGGACCATACTGCAAAATGCTCCTTTTTTGCAATATTTTTAACAAAAAAAAACGATTTTTGTAGGGAAAACCCTTTTTAAAGGGGGTGTCTCACTACAAGGATTTTTTTCATTTTAAAAGACTTGCAAAAAAAAATCACTTTGAAATATATGCCCTTTAACCTACCAACCTATTCTGAGATTTCCTTTTTTGTATGGCCTGCTCAGCTTTCATTTTTTCTAAGCTACAGACCTTTTTGGACCTCTCCTGGTAGGCGCCAGCCTGGTCACTAAGCTAAGACCTGGCTTCAAAGCACCCAGCAGAAGCCAAAAACCCCCTTTTGAATTTAAAAAATAAAAAACCAAAAGAAAACAGAATTGAGGTAAGATGAATCAATGTAGTGAGACAACCCCTTTAAGGTGGACTTCATTTTTTGATGATCATCATGATCTTGTTCTTCCTGATGTTTAGTCCCATCTTCTTGCTTGCTTCTTGCAGCGTTACTACCTGCTTTTCCTGGTTCTTTTCATTCTCTGCCAGCAGGGTTGTATCATCTGCCTATCTTTTGATTGTGATGGGCCCTTTTTTCCCATTTTAAACCCCAACAAAGCGAATATCTAAGTCCAGCTTTACCTTGGCAAAGAGGTTGACGAGTAAAAAAGGGGAAAACCCTTTTCTTATTTTCCCCTTTTTTCTTTTTTTATACTTTTCATTACTAAAACAACTTTGGTTGGGACAGCCTGAAATCAACAAGTAATTAAGTATTGGGGGGGCTCAGGGTTTTTAAAACATTTCCCCGAGTAATGCCCAATAATATACAGAAAGCAGGGTTCATGAAGTAGGGCACTTACCTGTGCTGTACTTTATTGCTTTTAACCATACATGCCAACTCTCCCGCTTTTGGCAAAAAAAGTCATCCAATATAATCGTTGGGCCAAATTTTTAAGTATAAATTCCATAAGTAGGACTAAAATGACTATATGGTTGAATTAATACAGGGTTCAGTAAACTAAGGACATATGAAAAGAGTCATGTAGCCCAGGGATCCCATGTTTAAGGTTAACCCCCGAAGAAAAAACTTAGAAGTCCCTCTCTAAAAAAATTTTTAATTTTTTAATCCCTAAAACCCTTGCTAAAAACCCAATTTTACTTTACAATTGATTCTCATTTTACTTCTAAAGCTATGTTCACATGCTGTAAAAGGGTGCAGTAAAATTTGCGTGCATATCACAAAAGATAAACTCATTTATTTATGCACGTTTTTTCCACACTTTAAATTTTCAATACACTGCTATTCATTTTACTTGACTGTTTTTTTGCGTATTACGAGTGAAGAATTGCATCAAATGCACCAACAAAGTACAAATGGAATTATGTGCATTTTTCAAAATCCCCATAGACATTCCATAGTAAAAAATGCACATGTAAAAAATGCATTAATGCATATTCACATGCTGAAAGTTTTCTACACTTCCATTTTTTCAATGCCACATAATGTGCTAAACATTCTGCAAAAAAAGCATCCAGTTGCCTTTTCCATGTGGGAAAATTTCATTAAAAAAAATGGAACTGGTATGACATGATTTTTAAAGCACATTTTGGCCCAAAAATTAATTAAACAAAAAAAAACTCCCCCGAAAACCCAGATTACATTTTTATTCCCCAAATTGCTGAATAAACATAAAAACCTGTACAGCATATAATAAACAGGCTATATACATCCACACCACACTACGCTTCTTCCTTCAATGTTCCTTCTACACCAACAAACATGGTACTGTTATCAAATGTTACTGTCACATGCTGAATTCTTCACTCCGCCATGTACTGCTCATAAATGCAGATCACATCATCAGTCACCAAACACCCCGTTTTCGTTTTTCCTTCTGTTAAAAAATTTTTTTTATCTAGAGCTTCCCTAAATATTTGGTTCTTTTTAAAGGAGTTCCCTTTGACAGCAAGTTTATCATTCTCATCTGTCGCCTTCTTCTGCAGCAACTCTTTCTGGTGATTCAATCTTTCCAGCTCTATTTGTTGTTGAAGCCCCTTCAAATTCTCATCAAAAAGAAAAAAAAAAAAGATAAGAAAATACACAAACACATAACTAATCATTGACATCTTTAAGAACAACACATCACAAACAGATACATAAGAATATCATGTGCATCTACCAACAGGATCATCTCAAGACAATATATGTTTTTCAATACCTTCAGCTCAGTTATCTGTTGCTTCACTGTTGAAAAATCTTTCCCAAATTGGGGGGCATTGTTCTATTTTACCCATGGCAATATCCACCCAGTCAAAATCTAAGAAAAAGAAAAAGATTAAAATTTATGACACAAATTAATGCAGGAAATAGCACTCAGAATAAACAATAAAAACAAAATTTTATATTGTGTACAATAAACATACTTCATCACACGTTGGTAGGACTTTTTCAGTGTAGTTTTCATATTGCTCAAGGTGAGCAGATTCTTGTCTTTATTACACATTTTAAATTGTCTGTATACGTCATCACACTATATATGCCTTCTTTTACACACACACACACACACACATACATATATACAGTATATGTATATACATACACACACATATATACAATTGAAACCAGAAGTTTACATACACTAAATGAAAAGACACATATGTATGTTTTTCTCACTATGTGACATGAAATCAGAATAAACCTTACCTGTTTTAGGTCAATTAAGATTACCAAACCCCCAGAAATTTAGAACATTTTAAAGGTATTTTTAGTACTTTTTTTCAAAATTAAAAGTTTACAAAACATTTTAAATTTGGGATTTTGGGAGAATTGCCCTTTTAACTTAGACTTGGGGGCAAACGTTTGGATATCCTTCCACAAGTTTTCACAATAGTTTTGGGGAATTGTACCCATTTCCCTTTTGACATAACTGGGTAATGAGCCAGTTTGTAGTTTCCTTGCTCGCACCTGCCTTTCAGCTTTTTCCCAAATTTTAAAAAGGGTTGGGGGGGGGGTTTGTGATGGCCATCCCCCAACATTGACTTGGTTGTCCTTAACCCCCTTTTTTAACCATTTGGCAGTATCTTTCGGCTCATTGGCCCCTTTGGAAGACTTCTTGCTGATTTGCTTCAGTATTGCCAATAGGGGACATGTTTAAAAAGGGGTTTTGCCTGTTTTTTGGCATAACCGCGCCCCACCGGCCGAACCCCTTCGGAGCAAGGGGCAGTGTTAGGCGCACTTCGCCACTTTCAGCTGTGCCCCCATCAAGGGGCGGGCAATGGGGGCGGGGTGGGGTTACGGGACGGGACGGGCGCGCTAAAAAACCCCGAGGCATGTACGACCGATCGGCAAAGTGCGGCACATTGCAGCGTCTGCAGCCCCGACAGGCAGACCGGGTTTTGTTTCGGTCTAAAGCCCCGCGGAGGCGAAGTGAAGCGGAACGGAACATGAAGGAAACATATAAAAGATCGCAAGAGAAACCGGCCCCTCAGCTAAACCTAAAAAATAAAAAATACTAAATAAAACTTTTCAAAATCTAGAACGCGCACATCAAGTTTGGGATCTAAAAAAAATTGCCGGGGAAATACAGTAATAAAATTCTGAAAGCGCTTCTCTTTTGGTCGCATAAAAGGGCCAAACAGAAAGAGCGTACTAAAAAATGCGAAAAGAGCTTTTGGGTAGAATAGCGGGGGTTGGTTATCCACCAATCAGAGCGCGACACTTTTTTCCATTGTAGCAATGGGAGATCGGCACAATGCAATTTTCTGGCCTCAGCCCGGGGCAGGGAGTATGTTTAAAAAAAAAAATCTTTTTATTAAGTGAAAAATTTTCTCTGAAAAAAGCTGAAACCTTCTATAAACAAAAATAAATCAAATCCCTAAAAATGCGTTTGTCGCCGAGATGGCCCTTACATCAAGAATTTGGATATAGAGAATTGCCGGAAAACAGTAATTAAAAATTGTTTAAGCTCTTCTCATTGGTTTTGGGAAAACCAGCCAAACAAATAGGGGCGACAGTGGCCCCTTCTAACTATGGAGAGTATTTACCAATCAGAAAAGAGCTAACTTTTAAAAAAGCGTGGGGTTTTTTACCAATGGGAGAGCGGCGACGCCTTTTGGGTTTTTTTAAACAACTGTAAAAAAACTGTACATGGCCGAAATCAAATGATAAAACTCCCCCAAGTTGTACGAGGGGTATATAAAATGAACAATAATTTGGGGTAACAAAAAAAAAATTTTAATTCAATAAAATCAGTTTATTTCTTTTTTCTTACCAAGGATCAATATATGGGTGTAATAAAATAAAGAAATAAAAATATTTTTAAGTTTCCCAAACCAAAAAGAGCCGATATTTCTTTTCCCATAGAACTCTATGAGAAAGTAGCTCGCGCTCTGATTGGCCGGGATACCAAGCCCCCCCAGCTCAACCAAACACCTTTTTTTGCATTTTTACTGTATTTTGAAATGTTCCCCCTTTGAATATGATTTTCAAATTTTTCCCCAAAGGGTTTTAAAAAGGGCCCTGTCGCCCTATTCTGATTGGGCAATACTCCTCCATAGGGTTTGAATGGGCCCTGTCGCCCTTTTCCCCGTTGGCTGGTTTATGCCACCAAAAAAAAAGAGTGAAAAAATTTGAATTACTGTTTTTCCCCCAATTCTCTAATTGCAATCCCGATGTAGCGCCGGTCTCTGCGACAAAACCTGTTAGGGGATTTGACTGATTTATTTATATAGAAGGTTTCAGCTCTTTTCAGATAATATTTTACACCCTTTTAAAAAATGATTTTTTTAATCATACTCCATGCCGCACGCCTGAGAGCCGAGATTTCTTGCGCCATCTCTCCCCTGACTACAAGGGACAAGTAGCTTGCGCTCTGATTTTGGGTGGATAGCCAAGCCCCCCCTAGTTCAACCCCAAACCTCTTTTTTTTATTTTTTAAATGTATTTTGAACTTCCCCCCCCTTTTATTTTGATTGCATATTTCTCCATATTTAGAATGGGTCCCTGTCGCTCCCCATTCTGATTGGGCCCGATTGCCAAACCCCGCAGCCCCAACCAACAGCTCTTTTCTGCATTTTTACTGTATTTTTAACTGTTTTTCCTTTATTTTTATTGGTCAATACTTCTCCCTGGTTATAAAGGGCATGTCGCCCCATTCTGATGGCTTTTTTTTCTGCCAACCCAAAAAATACTTCAGAATTTTTTAATTTTTCTGTATTTCCCGCAATTTCCAATATCCCAAATTCCCCTGTAGCGCTGTTCTAATTTTTGGAAAGTGATTTTATTTATGATTTTTTTTTTAGGTTTCGCTTTTTTTTCAGAGAATGTTTGACGCCTTTATAAAGGGACTTTGATTCATACTCTGCAGGGCATCTTTAATGATTTCTCGCTTTTTTCCCACCCTGTCTCGAATTGGAATACATTTTAGGCGGAGTCCCGCACTGCCCCTGTCCCCGCACTGCCCCCAAACTTTGGCGGGCGGATTTTTTTCCCCGCATGATGAGTGCACCCCTTTGACGGGAATTTTTAGGGGCAGCGCCGCACTCCCCCCCACACACGGGCGAGGCTGGCGGATTTTACTTTTCTATTATGAGCGCCCCGGGGCGCCGACATAAATCAGGCACAAATTTGCTGGAAAACTGGCGAAAAGGTGCCCCCCGACGTGGCGGCTTCATACATTGGCCCAAATCTTCTTCCTCATGATGCCATCTATTTTGTGAAGTGCCCATCCCTTTGCTGCAAAACAACCCCACAATAAAAATGCCCCATCACCGTTTTCACATTGGGAGGTGTTTTTTAGGCCTCTAAACTTCCCTTTTTTTTTCCAAGCTAAAAGAGGTCATTATGGCCAAAAACATTTAATTTTATTCATCAGACACAGGACTGCTCCAAAAATGAGTCCTTTGTTTTCCGTGTATTTTGAAAACATTAATCTGGGTTTTTATTGTTTCTTTTTGGGGTAATGGCTTCTTCCGGCAAGGGCTTTTTCAGCCCCCTGTTGAACTACTCGCTTCACGTGGAAATGACCAACCCACCCCCTTCCGTCAGCACTTCACATGCTTTTGCTTTTGTTCTTGGGTTGATATGCACATGTGGACAAAGCACTTATCTCTGAGATACAGAACCCGTCCCTTCCTGGGGGTATGATGGCTGGACATTTCCCTTTGTTTGTACATTGAAAATTTTTGTTCCATAACAAGGGACCTCAGGTACCGGAAATTCACCCCAAAGGGTGAACCAACTGGTCAAAAAATTTTCCCTTCCCGAAATTTGCTGAAATTTTTTAGACTTTCCCATGATGTTACACAAAAAACCTGTTTTTTGGTTTTAAAATAATCCACAGGTGTCGTAATTAACTCAGATGTTGCCAAAAAACCTATCAGAAGCTTTCCCCAAAAAAGACCTTCCCCAAATAGGGGTCCCCCCAAAATTTTTTAAAACATTAATCCTGTTTGTAAAAAATTTTTTACTTGCAAAAGTAATAAAAATGCCTTAAAAAAAAATTTTCTCTCTCTAAAACTACTTTTGGCAAATATAAATAATTTTGGTAATCCTAATTGACCTAAAATGAATAAGGTTTATTTTGAATTCATGTCAGATAGTGAGAAAAACATGCATATGTGTCTTTTTATAGTTTATGTAAACTTCTGGTTTCAACTGTATGTACGTATATAATACAGTAATTACACCAGGAAACAGATTATCTTGTTCTTCTAATCTAAATTCCCCAAATTAAACAAAGTACATGTACAATAAAATAAGTATATAAGTGTTCTGGCCTAGATTTTATCTTGATTTACAAGTATCCTGAACTGCAGTCCAACCTCAGGGCCTCTCAAGCCTGTTCGGTGTCTGAACAGAACTTTTTCTGCTCCCTTATTTGCACTCTGAGAATTTACTCTCTATTCAAGTATTTGTACAGTAATCTAAAGGGGAAAAAAGGAATCCATGCATAATACACAATGTTTCCCCCAGACACCCTCATAGATTGTAAGCTCTTGCGAGCAGGGCCCTCACACCTTGCGTCTCATCTGTAAGTAGCTCTCACTGTGTAATGTCTGTCTTTTGTCTGTAATTATACCCTCTACATTGTAAAATGCTGCGGAATATGTTGGCGCTATATAAATAAAGATTATTATTAATACACAACTGCAAATTACACCACATTATCTAGAGTAGGGTGCCAACTCTAAGAGGTGTGTCTGTTCACTTACCAGAAGCAATTGGCCTACAGCTTTGGGTATAATACAGATTGTAACTTAGGACTAATACGGTAAGTAAAGAACATTTTATTAATCATTTTATGTAACTATTTAAATATAAACATCATCAGATGATCAAACAGGAACATTTATTTTCTGTTCCAATTTTTAAGATACAGAATAAATTAGAATTTCAAACACCTTAATACTATATGTTCTGTACTAATTTTACGGTTTGTCCCTCTTTCCATTTTATACTAACAAAATCATAAAGAGTTAAAGAAATAATAATAACAACAACAATACTAATCAATACTGTGCATGTTCTAGAAGTCTCGTTTGTATGTACTTTACTGTACCTGCAGCCCATCCTGATATTGTACAGCTGCCTGCATAGCTTCATTCAGTTTGTCCACACGATCTTTCCAAGTCTTATTTAACATTTCCCATGCAAAATTTAGCTGGAAAAAAATACAATATAGCAGAATAAATACACATAAACTTATAAATATGCATAAATATATAATATTATACAAGCAAACATGTTACTTCAGCAACTTGCAGTGTCACGGACCTTTTTCCTGCAGGGCAGGCTGCAGTATAATCTTATCAATCAATAACTTAGTTATATTATTTATCCACCAAACATCAAAATATGAACCAGTGCTTACTTCATCTAGATTTTTATTCACAACAGGTTTATCAGGTTCCCCACAAGCAGATATAAGCTCTGAGCCAAGAGCTGTAACAACATCCAGCTCTTCTTGCAGCCCATCAATCTCTTCTTTAATTGCCTGAAAAATAAAGAACTATTGTCATAACAGCATACAAAAAAGTCATCACAAGTTTACAAATGTAAGGAGAGACCTTCCTAATGGTTTACTCTTCTAGTTTGGGATCATTTGTGATCATGTATTCTTGTTTAACGTAGAAGATTTTCTTTGTTGCAACCAATCAGAGCTCCCCTTTCATTTTTTCAGAGCACCATATGAAATGAAATGGGCGCTGTGACAGAAGACCTAGACAGTTTACATACATGCAGCATATAGTTTCCTAGTATACACCTAAAATAAAGATCATTTTCTCCAGATGCTGGAACAACGAATACAAATCCAGGGCAGCTATGAAAAAACTATGGCAGATATAGCCCATTTTACAGCATCCTTCATGGTTTTTATTATATGACATGGCAGTCTAGATCAGTGTCAGACAACAGTTCCAAGGGCCTACTACAGTGAATTATTCAGAAGGCCCTACCTCTATTTAATGCCTTCCCGCCGCAACCTATTTTTATTTTTCCACCTATCTATACATATGAGGGCTTTTATTTTGCAGGACCAGATGTCAATTCTAATGGTGTCATTCATCGTACCATAGAATATACTGGGAAACCGCAAAAAATTGTGAGGCAAAGTGTGAAAAGAAAACGTACTTGTGTCATGTTTGCGGGGGTTTTCCTTTTACAGCGTTCAATCTTCTGTATAAATGATGTGTTATCTGTATTCTACAGGTTCATACGAATCTGGCAATGCCAAGCATGTATGATTTTCATTATGTTTTGGTACCGTAAAAAAGATTCCAAACATTTTCTATTTTTCAAAACTTTTGCCGCGGCGCCATTTTGTGTGACCGATAACTTTTTTATACTTCTACCTATGGACTTAAGTAAGGGGCCATTTTTTGTGGACTAAAGTATACTTTTGATTTGTACTAGTTTGGAATACATGCAACTTTTTTGATCACTTTTATTCCAATTCTTAGGGGACGTGAAATGACCAAAATAACATAATTTGGGCGTTTGAAATTTTTTCTTCTACGGTGTTCAGCATACGGAACAAATTGTGTTATATTTTAATTGTACTTTATTTTTACACTTTAAACGTTTTTTTTTTCACTAAGTGTGAGATCATCTATAGAGCCTAATGCATTGTATAGACAATGTATTAGGGTGTACAAAGATGGCGGTTTTACTACTTCCTGCCTTTGTTGCTATGGATAACTCAGACATTCTTCCTGCTAGACAGTTTGCGTACATAAGCCCCATTGACTTCTATAGGGGAGTTTTCTAGGCATGCTATGTGACCTAGGAAGAAGTCACTATGCAGAGAGGGAGCTGTGACTATCTCCTATTGTGAATTCTGGATCCTGTGTTATCTAAACATATTGGTGTCCCCTTTTGGTATAACCCCACCTGTGCTAATAAAGAGGAAACTACTGATAAGTTTTCTCTACAAAACTGGAAGTATCAGACTATTACTAGACCTATTGATCAAAGTGAAAACTGCTAGAGTTCAGGATTTTTTAAAAGTTCTTTTTTCAAAAAAAATTCTTAACAAAAGTGTTTAACATAGAAACATGAGTTAAACAGTAGGTCATTTTGTAATGACATATTCCCTTTAAATACATTTTGTAAGTTCACTTTAAAGTATTCACTGCACATGTAGGGTTTATAGGACATCTGGTGATAAGTTCTAAAGTCAGTTTCAATGAGCTTGTCTTCTGCTAGGTCCTGGCATATGAGAATATTAGTGTTGTAGGCTATGTTTACACAGGTTAAATTGGGGCGCATTTCGCGGCACACTGCGCTTAAATACGAGCGAAATGCGCCCCAGTCATTACGATAATCCACAGTTCTCATAGAGAACTATGGATTACGCCTCCTCTGCTCGCTTGTACAATACGACGCGGGGGGAGATAAGTGACATGTCAATTACTAGCGGCGAAAACGTGCAAGCTCCCGAAGTCGGCGCGAGCTACCAAAGTCCCGGCGTAATTGCGGGGCGTACTTACACCCCGCCATTATGCCGTCTGAACTTAGCCTTAGAGCTTTGGCCCACTGAAGGATCCTCTGGTCTGGATCCTGCTGACTATATAATAAGTATAGAAAAGCTTAACATGCATTATCGTGTAAATTCATATTTTCATAACCACTTTACAACAGTTTCTAGGCTATGAATTACGACTATTGCTGTTCTTATTGCAACTATAGGTGCAGTCTTGCCCTTCTCTAAGGTTTTCTCAGTCACTTCACCTCTGCTGCCTCCTGTTGCTCTTTTACAACAGAGGGATCAACTCCAGGTTCTTCGAGTTCACGGATAAATTCTTGGGTGTCTTTTATGGTGGCAATTAACGCAATGTGATCACACCAAAACTTCTCTGCCAGCTCCATCACATCCAACAACTGCGCCTCCCTTTCCTCTGTCAAAGCCTGGATGTCCTCCCAGATAAAGACCATTTGGTCAAGCTTATCTTGAACAGCTGGAGAAGAAAACACAATATATAAATGGCTACGTCTGCAATCGGGTTCTCTTTTAATAAAGTCAAACTTGCTCGTAGTTCATACATTACTGTAGTTGAAAATAAAAGTGCAATTAGACCTTAATGACTCATAAATTCGAAGCAAAGACATATCAGAGCATGAGTTTTATCTTGCCAAATTACATTTCATAAAAATATTTCAAAGAGAATCATGAAAAACATAACTTTGTTCATGATAAGAACGCTGAGGCCTGTACTGTTTCCCATTCCTGGGAATGATAACGATGGTTCCTGTCTTCTACAATGGATTACCTTTGGCCGAGATGTCCTTATCAGCACCTTCCGAGCGAGCAATCATTTCCTCTCCCCGCATCTTGAGTGTTTCATACACAGGCTGAAGCTTTTCAAGTTCAACAGAAACATTTTTATTTTCGCTTATCTGTTCTCTGATCTTCTCACACTCTGCAGAGATAGAAGGCGGCTGCCTCAGGCGCTCAGCTATTCGTTGTAGGCTTTCAAGCGTCGGGTCAATTTTGTCATGGAACTGAGAAACAAATTGCAAAGCAAATTAAATACATTGCAGTAAGAAAATATTAATCCACATTAATTCTTCATATTTTCCTCTAAAGTTAGCTCATCTACAGGGATAACCATGTAATGATAGATCAGTCACCAAACTTAGATATATATTTAACCTACATATAAGTCATGAATTGTGAGACACAAGTGATACCATTCCAACATGGGCCATGGAAAAACTTGCCCCAATAATTTGAGTTACTTTTCAAATACACCTGCCACTTTCACTCAAATAGTGTAATGTGATATCAAGGGGGTGTTCCAGTTTTTTCGTAATTAATACTAAACCGGGGCCAGGATGGTGAAAAATTTACATATATATACTTATTCCCCTATACTCCTCTTCGTTATCAGTGCTGCGTGTGAGTCATCAACAGAGATTTACGCTCCATAGTGAGTGAATGGAGCATAAGCTTCTGCTGGATGGCACAAGAAGTGAAAGAAAACAGATCTCGGGGGGACTACAGAATAGCAGCAGCGGGGAACTAGAAGGAAAGTATGCCTTTAATTTCTATTTTCCTTCACCCTGGCCCCATTTTACCTTAATTTAGTAAAAAATTTTAAAAATCTGGGACAGCCCTTATATAGGACAATCCTAATGAAAATTCATTTTCATAATGAAGATAATGGGAGCTATAAATGGAATATTACTATAGGACTTCTGACTGATAGGCGTTCAATTATTTATACTACTTCATAAATATATTGCGTTGCACTTCGTCTTTGGGCTGGTGCCATCGGAAATTAATTTTGCTTAAAACTGCAGGAAAATTGGGCAACCAGTCAGCCAGGAAAACGGAAGTAGGACCGGTGTACCTTCTATTAAGTACAAAATTGGAATCTGTCTAATACTGTAATATATCATATATAATACTGTGCTATATTTTTTAACATGGCGCAAGTATGTTGAGAAATATGAAGAATGCTAATAAATAGCAAATAAATTACTGCCAAGGTTGTGTTTACTGCCGCAAAATTATAAATGCTATATGCATCAGTGAAAGTGGAATTATGCCTCCATAAGTATGACTTTTAGAACAGATTTCCTACAATATAACTAGATTAGAACCTTAACATAACTGGCATAGTATATCCACAACCAACCCCATTGTATATGTTGAAAATTGGGAATCAAACTCTGTTTAATACCTGTGAAGATTGGGAAATGGCTTCCTCCAAAGCAATTGCACGTTTCTTTACAACCTCCTTAATGTCACTATATAGTGTATCTGCTGTTATATACTTCTCCTGGATGAAGAACCCCTCTTCAGGACTAAGTTCCAGCAGCTGCGGTCCAGTTTTGTTCATCTTATCTATATGAGGTTTGTGTTCAGCAATCAGTTCCCGAAGTTGCTATGACAAAATACAGACAAAATACAGACTGGTTAATAATGTTTTAGGACTAAACTCCGTAACATGTCTGCTTTATGCACTCTTAATGTATCCAGCTGGCAAAGACATCCAAGCAAAGAGCTCTCTGAGAAGCAGAAGTCTAACGATGAACACAGGATACCTAGATATATACAACTACATGTATTGTCTGAGCTGAAGTGGGCACAGAAAAGTTTACCTGCTTAGGAACTGAATACATCTGCATGAGCCCAATGATGTACGTCCATGGTCTCATCAACAAAAGATCATTACTGTCGCCTAAATATACAGCCCATTATATGTCAGCAGGTCATATTTGGCAACAAGGCCGAGGTGGAGGTGCAGCTTTTCTCATCACTTTGCTGCTTTCAAGAAAAGAACAATGCCAAGAAGAAGAAAAAGCAAAGGTTCCAGCTACATCAGAAGTTCAGGGTTGATATAACTGGAAATTTCAGCTACCAGTTTTGGGTGGTGCACCATTACCCAACATAAAGTATGTCCATTCTCTGCCTTGTTCAGAATTTTGAACAGCTCTCTGAAGATTACATACAAGGGTTTCTCACTACAAAGATTAGCTTTCAACATGAAGGGACAGTTAAATGAAGACTTTTTCTGAATACATTGGTCAATACATTTTATTTTAGTTAGGAGATAAGAGCATTTTTTATGTGCCCACAGTTTTTTATGAGTTCACACATCATTTTGACAATACCTTAAACATATATGTTTGGATGGTACAAAACAATATCCAAACGCATAGCTTGATGTATACATGATGAGTAAAATAGTATAAATATAGTGCATACTTTTGATTTCACTTGACATAGCTTGCGTTTGGATACTGTTTTTGAGATGCGCCTTTGTGTCCCGCAAAAAAAGTTAATTTTTTTTAACATTGAAGTCTGTAACTGACGTATGCAAATATAATGATCATGTGATTTTATCGATAAAGTATGAAAATGTTTAAAAATGTATAAGCATTTTAAGTACATAAATGGATGTAAATTTATACAAACGTATGCCATGTTTACATTTTAAATAACGGTGACGAATGCATAAAAATACATACGTTTGTGTACAATTTATCATGGTCTATGTTTCTACTCCAACACGTATTCAAGTGTTACGTTGAAAAAAACGCTCTGTGAATTAGCTGAGAGAGCAGAGAACAGTGAGTGACATCACACCATGGATGAATTTAGTAGACTGAGCTTTATGGAGAAGAACTAATTAACTCTAACAAGATTAGCATTTAAGCCATTGTATTCAGTCCCCACAGCACATGTACCTTGTGTTTACTGCAGATAACAATCTCCTGTACTGTCAGCATAACAGCTCAGCTAGAAACTGAATATGCTAATTACTGCTATTGAATCACCCACAGTCTGAGGAGACAGAGTGAGTGGAAAGCTGCATGTGACTTAGTGGAAAAAGCGTGGTGAGAAAATCCCTTTAATGAGACAGAGTTGTGTAATTTGCTGCCATCACCAAGAAATAACTCTTTTCTACTGGAATTAACTATCTTTAAAGGGTGGCTTTATATTAATATGTTTCTATTCCAGAACTCCAGTCACAAGTCTCAGCACGGCTCATGTCCACAGCTGCCAATGTTGGCCCTTACGACGTGTGTCTTGTTGGTTCACTACTGGGGTTTCTCTGTCACCCAGCAAGTCCTCCTTCTCTACTGCAGCTGTTCCCTTATGCCTGTGCTCACTGGTTGTCTGTGATTAAAAGAGCCAGTGCCCCCCCCCCCCACCCTAATGTACTATTCCACCTCTCAATTAACGCCAATTGGCTATTTAGAAGGAAACTTCCCCAACACTGTGCCTGTGTTCCTTGCATTCCTTGACAATTACTGTAGCAATCTGGCAGTTCCCTGCAGTGAAGACCACATCCATGTCCAGGGGTTAACGGGTGCACACCCTGGAGCTCCTTAGACTCCACTCCTCAGTGGGGTTCTATGCTAAAGTCTTCACGTGATCTGTCGTGAGTCATCAGCTGTATAATGATTTCAGATGTCTCATTAGTTACTATCTATAACATATTTATAGTACTTTCATTTTAAAGAGAAACTGGCAACTCTCCTGACATGTCTACTCCTAACCTTTTTGAAATTGTGTTAAGTTATACAATTTTTCACAGAGACAATTCAATACAATTTCACACCATTCAGTAAAAAAATTGCATACATTAAACATATTCTTTTTCAGCACTGGAGCCTATGGCTAATAGATAGCCAATGGATGGCATCTTCAAAGGCTTTCATCGGGGCTGCGCCAGAATTGTGGCCTCAAAAAGCTGTATTAGACCAGTTCTATAGATGCATGAACAGGCGTGCTTCAAACTTTAGCACAATAAGTGCCTTTGTACCGCGCCAAAGACGCTTTTTAGCACGCCAAAGTTTAGGGGTGTTCTGGGGGCGTGTCACACCACATTAGTAGAAGTAGACACATTAATGATTCTTTGACACCAAAACTTTGGCGCAGAACAGTTAGAACAGCCAGACCAAGTTAAAGGTGGTGCCTGAGCCTGAGTTGTCGTATTGTCACTAGACTGCACCTGTATGTATGACCTGCAGAACAGGTTCATACATTCTGGCGCAGTCTATACTACCTTAAAGCTATTTAGAACTGGTCTATCAGCGCCAGAATTCATATATGTCGTCCATTGTTTTTAAGATGAGGGCCTATCGGTAATGGACGGCCAAGAGGCATCCATTTATGTATACTTTTTATTTTATGTTTCTTTAACATCTTTTATAAAAAAAAACGTCATTGTGCCAGTCCTCTCTTACACCTCATCGGAATCTACAACAAAATTGATAATTACGAGCTGCCATCCAAGTCAATAGGACATGTTCACTGTGCAATCAATGTGGTTTATCCACATAGAGAGGTACTGCTGTGGTAAAAAAGCACATAAAAACTGAACTCAGAAAAAAATGCAACTGTTTGTACAGCTATTTGTCGTGGTTTTGTGGTGCAATAATTGGCTATGTGCTTTTTACAGATGAGACATATGGAAAATATAAACTATTCACCAGTAAAAAACTGTACAGCTATTTACCACAATGGATAACCATGGAAATTGCAGTAAAAAAAAAAAAACCACATGCTTTTTCCAGATGCAGTTTGATGCATCAGAACTACTCCAAGTGAGAGAATCAAAAAATTAAGTAGGATCACACCCTCACTGGTAATGGTAACACCCAGAAAATAATATTTTATAAATAAGCATCCACACATATTTCCAGATGCATAACAGAGAAGTGGCACAATTCAAAGTTCTACAAATTTTACTAAAACATTTGTTCCAGACAAATTGTGTCCTGATATTAAGCTTTAATGCACACTGTCCTCAAATGTAGTTCTGTAGGCAAAACTGAAATGTGTGAATTTCTAGGTCAAAACTAAGCTTCCAGCAAACACTAGCTGTATTCCAACGAGCAAGATGAGGGCAACAATGTAGAAAATGATATCAGGAAAACCTTCTCTGTACTCAAACTGCAGCTGTAAAATGCAATTAAGAGACTGATGAAAACAGTAATGTGAGGCTGTAGACTTCAGAGGAGGTATCGCCTGTGATCTCCACAGCCTCCACGTTATCATCTGTTATGTGACATACAGACAAAAACGACATCATTGCTGTGGAATGACTTCCTGAAAGGGGAACATTATATGCCTTAAAGGTCAGCCTGTTTACAGAACATACAAAACCATTAGTAACTAATTAGTCAACATAATTTGCACCTTATTTTTGAACAATTCTTGAACACTGTACAAAGCAAAAAAAAAAAAAGTTTGATTGTGGACAGAGCCGGACTGCTCCACATAATTCTATTCATAACACTTCACTTTTGGATGCACGTTAAATAATGTATTAGGTAGTTATATAACTATCAATTCCCTATTGCAATTGTTTTTCCTTCTCAAGTTCATCATGTCTGCTTTACAAGGGCTGTCCGCTTTTGAACACAATGCAGATTGTAGCATCTCTGCAGATGTACATGTTATCTATAAAACATTCACAAGGACACAATTCCAATAAGAACACTATAATTGGATTATACCATAACAACTTCAATTTGCGTTAAACAAGCTATCCATTCATACTCTCAGCTCATGAAATCATGACATATCACTTGGATATGTCATAACTTAATGATCGGTGGCGGTCCAACCTTTGGGACCTCCTATCAATTATGAGAAAAAAAAGGACTGCAGTACTGATCCAGTGCTGGAACTCTGCATTTTAGGATCAATGGGAGGCTTGACTGATCAGTAAGGGATGGCATATTCTAGCCTACCACTTCATAAAATGGGAAAACTTTTTTTTTAGTTAACTGCTTGTAACTAAAGGCTTTGTTCATTAATTTAAAAAAAGATCTGCCAGTTGGGGTTGATCCTTAAAAATAGAAAAATACCTCATCCCTAAAGGGGGTTTGCCAAGAAGTGATTTCCTCAGCTAACAGGCTGAACATGAGCCTTGAAAAGAGGGGTGTTGTGTTTCTGTGCTTAAAAAACAGTGCCTCCTCTGTGATGTCATAGAACCACCTCCCATGCACGTTCCCGGGGCTCAGTCTCTCTAGTTGAGCAAACATTGTTTTGCTAGATAACAGAGAATAACTATTGTGCACAAGTTAATGGGTTTTGTTTTTTCCAACTTATCTGCTCAGGAGAGAAGATTAGCTCCAGGCAGGCAGGTTTCTTTCATTCCTTCACAAACTGCTGGATTCGGGGAGGAAGAAGGACTGAGCAGTGAGTCAAGGGAGCGTCTGCAATCTTTACTCTGATAATTACATTACAACCAGTGGATTCTCTATACAGGATACACAGGAACATTTTTCCCCAGTCCCTTAAAAGCTGCAGGGGGGGAGAGAGAAGAAGGGCTGAGCAGGGAGCATCTGCAATCTTTACTCTGATAATTACATTACAACCAGTGGATTCTCTATACAGAAGACAGAGCCTTTTCTCCCCAGTCCCTACAAAGCTCGTTCATGTTCCCTGCCATCAGATAAGAAGTTCAAACCAGGCAAGGCGGCCAGATCAGCTCCTGTCAGTGTCCTGGTCGTGTCTAATGTAAACTGTCAGGAATCTAAGGGCATGTAATTAATGCTGTAGCTGTCACAGGCTTCACTTTTTTTAATAACATATATTTAGAAAAGTGATTAAATACCCATTTTGGAGGATCCCACGTCAACATTAGATCGTGGCAAAACCTCTTTAAAACCTGCACCATTCCAGCAATGCCACATGATGGTCACAGAAGAAGAGACCACTGAGGCCTGTAATGCATTGCAAGGTCATATGACAGATGAATGCAACAGTGCCAAGAACACCCATATTGCGCCCCTTCGTGGTTCATTTTGTGGGCTGTTTGAAATTCTCTGGCGGGCTGCAAGCAGCTGGTGGGCATGTGTTTTGCAGATCTGGTGTAAACCGATATGCTGTAAAAACTGCTGATGTGTGAATGCATTACTAGGTCTGTAAAAGCTTTCAGCCTCTAGATATCAAGCAGAAATCTTGAGAATTATGCATAAAAACACAAATCATAAGAAACTCACAGAACGTTTCATAACAGAGTGATTTAGGAATCTTAACTACAGTGAAGATCCTAATAGATGCCTGGGTGATATTCACTAATTCCGTGCATCCAGCTGTCGTGACAAACATTCATAATCTCCTCTCAAATCTTTTTAATGAATGTACCCTGCATTGTTCCTGCAGTGTTAGTGGTCAGTGTCTAGAAAAAGCTGACAATAACAACGTTCTGATCTGCCTATAGTCTTTCAGTGAGCAGGACATTATCTTAGATGTCCACCAGAAATACAGATTGAACACGGCTACTTTTCACTGATAAGAATTTATAAGCACATAAATATCCTCCTGCCAAGTAATATAGAGGGAAAAAGCTGTCAAGAATAATTAGGCCAAACAATGGAATCTAGCTCCTACATAATCGGCTAATGTCCGCTTAATAGCTGTTTAGTAGATGATGACTGACTACATTTCCCTCAAGATCAACCAAGATCTATACAGTAGCTGGTCGAATGTGTTAACAGCTAAGACAAATCAAACCCAAGGACAAAACTGAAGAATCATGTTTTTAAGTCACATACATTTTCTCATTATGGGTATGACCTAACAGACTATATTGCAGAATGGCAAACGCGCATTTCATTTTACAACCTAAAGTGAAGCTGAGCCTACTGTACTACAATAGTGTGGACCTTATACATAGAGTACAGTTATCCAAGCAAGCTGGCGGTGGTGATGCAAGTCCCAAATTTACACTACATTGACCTGAAAATAAAGTATCTCCTTGCAGTAAAGAGAAGGGACTATAAAAAACATACTGTAATACAAAATAAATCAGTACACAATAGCAAAAAAAAATCCACATACTAATAAGATTTTAAATAAATGAAACTTATAGATGTAGCAAAGCTAAACTTGTCAGATAACACACCATGATATCACAGCACAGACTAGTATTTCAACTTTTTAATGACTTTTGTTGTGATCTGAGATCAGATAACATGGAAAGCTGTGATATTACAGTTTAAGGGATAGTCTGACCTTGTGAGATCCGCTTCGCTGGCCGCTCGCTGCCATGCATGTGAATGAGTGTGTGTGCTTGGCTATCCTCAAAACTACCACAGAAAAGAATGCATGGCCAGATCTCAGCAAAGAGGCTTTCACAAAGTGAGACTACCCCTTTAAGCTAAAATTTGCTGCCTCCAAATTTGTTGGTAATAATGTCTCCGCTTATCTAGTAGATCTTACCCGGATATCTTCTTGCTGCTCTCTCAAAGTGTCATAATTTAGAGCAGGTGGTGGCAGTTCTGATATTGCTTTCTCTGTCTCTGCCAACCACGGCCACAGTTCTTCATACGTTTCCCAGAACTGGTTCGCTAAGGACACGGCTCGTTCCATCTGAAGGTTCCTTTCAGCATTCAAATGACAGATATTGTCGTAACTCTCCACCAGGTTTGTCAGCTTGTTCTATAGAAATTGATATAGATAGAAACAAAACTGTTATACCAAAATGCAGTTCAAGATGTGTTTTATAAATGACATTTCTGAAGCAGACGATACGGTGATTTTACTATGCAATGCTTCTGTGTTTAAGCTCTACAATAAATCCTGACAAAAGAGCTCATTTACTTTAATGCTTTTTACTTGAAGTAATTGCATTCTAACTTCATACACTCAAAAGTAAGTACACTGTAACAAAGTAGAAAAGCCAGAAAGATAACTGGCATCATCTTTTACATGCATGTTATTAAAAAGACCATACTTTTTATGAGGCCTAAAATCTAAAACATGTCCAGCTGTAACTGAGTGTAACATCTGGACTTATCATTTTATCCGATAATCAGCATTGACAGAAAGTCAAAACTCCATTAGTGCATCAGTACTAACGGAAAGCTGGGGCTGGATACAATCCCCTGCATGATAGCTTTTTGGCCTAGCATGTGTAGCACATTTATCATATCAATCACTGGCAATGTCTGGATGAGAACCATCCAAGACAATCCAACTTTTAACAATGTACATGATATGTGTATCTCTCAGAAAAGCTAACACTGGAGGAAAGTCAAACATCACTGCTCTAAACCTGAATCCTACTTCAGGTTGAACCCATACTGTACATACTAAACATGATAAACCCAGATTGTGATTGTACATGGTAGAAGCCTTACTCATTAACTGACCATTGTCTGCAGAGCTGGCCTTTCACATGAGATAATTGATTGCCGAAACCTCGCTTTTCAACTGTTTTGTTGATGGTCACCCATTAAATGCTCACATTCAAATAACTGAAAATCGCTCAGAATTTTAGTCTCATAAACTGGATTATTTTTCAGATGCCAGTCTGATAAAACACTAAACTTCCAAACTTCCTATTCCATCTAGTGGTCTCTGCGTTTGAATGGTATGTCATTGGTCAAAATTTGCTGCATGACAGAATAACCACAAGGCCAGCAAGATGCACATTGATAAATGCATTAGCTTTATTTCACAAAAATAATGTCACACTACAAGTAAAGTTAAATATTCATTACAGGGTTGAAGGCAGAGGCAGCCTGAGGCACATTGGGTGTCCCAAAGATATGTGGCAGAAGGCCTTTCCTTTAGTCATGTGTAGTCCTCCTTCTAATACCATCCTAGTCTCTTGTAACCATTACACAGAAAGGTAATATAAACAAAAAGGAGTTGCACCACAGACCTTAAAAACATCCTTTTATCTGCCCAATTGTTGGGGGAGGGAGGGGACCAGCTGCAAGAACCACTGTCAGTAACTTGCAATTGTTTGTGCGGCCGTTCACTTTCATTATCCCTGGTGGCTCGTCCTCTGTTTACATATGAAAATATTTGTCGACAAACAATAGTAATTTTTGACCCCCAAATTAAGGGCTTTTTACGTGGCCTGAATATCAGCCTAACTACCAATTCCAGTGATACAGTAATATTCATTTCTGATTACTGCCCCAAGTGAAAGACTCTGAGTTCAGCTGACGAGCAAGCAAATGCAATTGTCATGCATAGTAACACACATAGTAACATCTATTTTATATATATATATATATATATATATATATATATATTTATATATATATATATATATATATATATATATATCTAACTGGAATAATAGAGGTAAACTTGAAACCTAATATTTTATACTGTAGAGCACGGGTGTCAAACTGCCGGCCCTCCAGCTGTTGGGAAACTACAAGACCCATCATGGATTTGTATAATCTATAACAGTGGGCATGATGGGAGTTGTAGTTTCCCAACAGCTGGAGGGTCGGCAGTTTGACACCCCTGCTGTAGAGGAAACTGTGGCCTGCACTCCCCATCACCAGCCAGGGAGAGGGGGATTGATGAAATATGATGTCACAGGTTATCTACAAGTAGTACTCAGAGAATGACCAACGCCCATCAAGTCCAACCTACTACCCTACAATGATGATCAGGAAAAAGGCAAAAACCCATGAGCGGTGAATGCCATATGCCCTATACAAGATGAAAAATTCCTTCCTGGCTCTTAATATGGCCACCACAATAAACTCCTGGATTAACATCCCTACAATATTATATTTTTCAAGGAAGACATCCATGCTTCTACAAACATTTGTGTGGTCCGATAATCATCTTGTGTAAGCGGTCCATAGCCAGGTAAAAAGTAGAGAAGAAAATGGTACTGTACGATTAGGAAAGGGTGGTCTTTTCGGCAGGTGGACTCTGAGGAGAACTGCTAATATTCACTATATAAGAACTGAACGTACCAGCATATTCTGTTTCTCATCCTCGCTGAAAGAACCTAATACTTCATGTCCCGATTCAGCTAGTTCATCTATTGTATCCTTGTGTCTTAAAATCTCCATGGTAAATCCCTGTAAAAAGACAAATATTTATCAGGTCCTATAAAATTATTTCCCATTGGTCTGCAGCTAGTTGCCTTAAATCCTAAGCACATTTCGTTACCTTTTGAACTTGTAGCTGAGCCATGGTCTGGTCTTGCTCAAGCCTAATGTGACCGAGAGCCATCATTTTATTTTTAGTATCCTCAATCCATGTAAGCTCGGCACCCACAGCCTGCTCGAACTGAAACCAAATAAATGTGATTACATGACATAATGCTGCAATAAGACTTTGTATATGGCTGTAAAGTAATCACACATTTCATTGCAAGAAGAGTGCTGTCATAATGCCAGATGCTTAAACGCAAACCCCTCAGAAGGGTGCTTAAAACTATGCAAATGGGAACCCACCAAAAGAAGCACTGTTTATTTTTAAATCTTTGCATCAACGCCATGTAAAACTATATGCAGCGTTATAAAACAATATAAGTACAAAGAAATAACATAAAAGAAAGGTTTGCGGAAAAAAATCAGTACTCCAGACATAACATGTCCTATTTCTGGACAAATCCTTGATGAATAATGATCTGGATCTGTTTGCTTGGCAGAGGCATGTATATGTTTTGGCTGTAACTTAGCAACATAGCCAAGGCGTATAGTCCTAGCACTGTAGAAGAAGCAAACTGGGTGCTGCTAGGATTATCAAGGTTTGTTTTTTTTTTTAAATTCTCTAGGTTTGATTAAACTTTTCTTCCTTAAAAAGGGTTTGCTTGAGATGAAATAAAAATTACTTTTTTTTACCCCAAAATACTGGTTGAGTCTTTTCCAGCTGCTCAACATGTGAAATTATTAATTTATTTTCTTTATATTGCACCAGTATATCTGACAGCACTGTACAGAGACTGTCATTATTCACATTGAGGCTCAAACTCTAAGGGCCACATGAATGAAAACTGTCTAGGTCTTAAATTCACCTTGTTGCCCAAAGCAGCCAATCAGAGCGCCCCTTTAATTTTTCCAGAGCACCATATGTGTTACGGGGGTCGCGGGCACTGCCGCTCCCCGCGGCCACCCCCTGCCCGCAGGGGGTCCGGCACGGGTGCCCGCGACCATTCCCCTGCTTGCCGGGCGCCGGCTCCCTTATCTCGCCACCCTCCTGTGAACGCCGAGCCGGACCGTCCTGGCCGCCACGCGCGTGTCCGTTTCCTAAAGCGCACGCGCGACGACTGGTCTGGATTTAAAGGGTCAGTGTCCCGGTAATTGGTCTATTGCTGGGAGCTGGTCCTATATAAGGAATACGCCCCCAACACTCCTTGCCAGTCTGTTGGTGTGCGTTACGTCTTGTTAGTGAGTTCTAGTATCCATATTGGTTTTCCGTGTACCAGTCCACCTGCTTACGTTCCTGACCTTGCCTGTTTGCCGCCTGCCCTGACCGTCTGCCTGTCTCTGACCACGAACCTCTGCCGCCTGCCCTGACCTCCTGCCTGTCCCCGATTACGCCTCCGGATTACGATTTTGGACCACGCAGTACCCCGGCCGCCACCGCAAGCAAGTCACGTCAGGGGTAACGACCTGGTAGCCTCACGCTGCAGCAAGTCCATCCCGCTTTGCGGCGGGCTCTGGTGAAAACCGGGGGCTAAGACTCCGTTCCCTGGCGTGGCTTAACTATCATCGCTCCCGGTGGTCCAGCGAATCCACCGAACCCTTAAAATATGAAATGAAATGGGCACTGTGATTGGCTGCTATGGGCAACAAAGTGAATTTTAGACCTAGACAGTTTTCATACATGTGGCCCTAAATTCCAACATAACCTGCCAGCATGTTTTTAGAGTGTGGGGTAATTAGAGGAAACCCATGCAAACATGAGGAGAACAACCAAAGTCCGTGCAGAAGTTATTCTTCTTCGGATTCCGGGATTTGCACCAAGGATCTGCACTGCAAGGCAACAGTGCTAGCCACTGAACCCCTGTGCTGCTCAAATAATTCAAATACATGGCTTCAGATGCAACACCAGACATAGCCTATAGTCACAAGAGGTACAGTTCCCATAATGCAGACCTAATTTTCAATTCTATACAACCCATTTAATGTGGCAGTATATACCGTAATTCTATTGCAATGCTGAGTTTATTTTATCAGGTTGTAGGTAGATAACAATCTTACGTACTTACAATACAATAGTGTTAGTGGGTTAATGACATATCTACCACTCTTGATTCCCTAACAAATTTTGCTGTTTATGTTATTGTTGATTTTTCTACATTGATCTTAATGAAAGAAGGCAAAAATTGCATTGAAATCTGTAGAAAAGCCTGTCCTGTGGATTTTGCCTTCTCCCATTAAAGTGAATGTAGAAATATCTGCAGAAAATTTGTGACAAAATCTGCAGCAAAAGTAGATCCAGGTGGCACTTCCAAAATAGCGGTTTTATTCTAGCCAAATATGCAATGTTTTAGCTCGAACTCAAGCCTTTCTCCCGAAGGGCACTATAAGACTTCATGAATGCCTGAAGTGGGTATGAGTGAATAAACAGGTTTATAGAATAAGGATGATATCGCAGGGTTCAAATATCTTCAATAATTTAACAGTAGTTATCCCACTGTTCATAATGTTTATCTTATTGTGTCTATATAACAAACCTTTACTGGCCCTAATTGGGACTTCTCTGCGAGGGTTAAAATAGGGTGCTTTTGATAGCAATAGGGTAAGGTTCCGGACAGGAACGCACATTTTGGGGCAATCACCCTGGTATTATTATTAGGGATACATTTATCCAATCACGGGGTGTTATAGGGATAGATGTCCCTATGCTTGGTTTATATATATACAGTCATATGAAAAAGTTTGGACACCCCTATTAATCTTAATCATTTTTAGTTCTAAATATTTGGGTGTTTGCAACAGCCATTTCAATTTGATATATCTAATAACTGATGGACACAGTAATATTTCCGGATTGAAATGAGGTTTATTGTACTAACACAAAATGTGCAATATGCATTAAACCAAATTTTGACTGGTGCAAAAATTTGGGTACCCTTATCATTTTATTGATTTGAATACTCCTAACTACTTTTTACTGACTTTCTGAAGCACAACATTGGTTTTGTAACCTCACTGAGCTTTGAACTTCATAGTCAGGTGTATCCAATGATGAGAAAATGTATTTAAGGTGGCCAATTGCAAGTTGTTCTCCTATGTGAATCTCCTGTGAAGAGTGGCATCATGGGCTCCTCAAAACAACTCTTAAATGATCTGAAAACAAAGATTGTTCAACATAGTTGTTCAGGGGAAGGATACAAAAAGTTGTTCTCAGAGATTTAACCTGTCAGTTTCCACTGTGAGGAACATAGTAAGGAAATGGAAGACCACAGGGACAGTTCTTGTTAAGCCCAGAAGTGGCAGGCCAAGAAAAATATCAGAAAGGCAGAAGAAGAATGGTGAGAACAGTCAAGGACAATCCACAGACCACCTCCAAAGAGCTGCAGCATCATCTCGCTGCAGGTGGTGTCACTGTGCATCGGTCAACAATACAGCACACTTTGCACAAGGAGAAGCTGTATGGGAGAGTGATGCGAAAGAAGCCGTTTCTGAAAGCACGCCACAAACAGAGTCGCCTGAGGTATGCAAAAGCACATTTGGACAAGCCAGCTTCATTTTGGAAAAAGGTCCTGTGGACTGATGAAACAAAGATTGAGTTTTCTTGTCATACAAAAAGGCGTTATGCATGGCGTCCCAAAAACACAGCATTCCAAGAAAAACACTTGCTACCCACTGTAAAATTTGGTGGAGGTTCCATCATGCTTGGGGCTGTGTGGCCAATGCCGGCACCGGGAATCTTGTAAAGTTGAGGGTCGCATGGATTCACTCAGTATCAGCAGATTCTTCAGAATAATGTACAAGAATCAGTGATGAATTGAAGTTACGCCGGGGATGGATATTTCAGCAAGACAATGATCCCAAACACAGCTCCAAATCCACTCAGGCATTCATGCAGAGGAACAATTACAATGTTCTGGAATGGCCATCCCAGTCCCCAGACCTGAATATCATTGAACATCTGTGGGATACTGTCCATGCTCGGCGACCATCAAACTTAACTGAACTTGAATTGTTTGTAAAGAGGAATGGTCAAAAATACCTTCATCCAGGATCCAGGAACTGATTAAAAGCTACAGGAAGCGACTAGAGGCTGTTATTTTTGCAAAAGGAGGAATCTACTAAATATTAATGTCACTTTTCTGTTGGGGTGCCCATACTTTTGCACCGGTCAAATTTTGGTTTAATGCATATTGCACATTTTGTGTTAGTACAATAAACCTCATTTCAATCCGGAAATATTACTGTGTCCATCAGTAATTAGATATATCAAATTGAAATGGCTGTTGCAAACACCCAAATATTTAGAACTAAAAATGATTAAGATTAATAGGGTGCCCAAACTTTTTCATATACTGTATATATATATATAATATATATATATATACATATATATATATATATACCATATCTATATATAACATATATATATATACATATATATATGTATACATATATATATACATATATTATATATAATCATATATATATATATATATTATATATATATATATATATATATATATAATAAATAGGATTAGTAAGGCTATTTTTTTTGTTATTTAACAGTTTTTTTGTTATCTCTACTGATTTATATTTAAGGGTATTTTTTAGGACGTCCCTTTATTTTTGTGAATATTCCTAATTGGAAATCCTAACATTAAAAAATGTATAACAGTGACTGGCAGATGATAATGTTTTGCCCCTGATCATGTTACATTGTGTCATTGTGTGAATGATAAAATCTTCTTTCTGAATACAGAGATTACAGTACAAGTAAATCTGCTCCCCATAAAGACTCTTTTCACTGTGACATTTGTGGTTGTGGAACAAGTACAATCCTGAGAATTCAGACTAAAAGAGATGAAAGTTCATGGTCCTTGTGGTCCATTTACATCTTCTTGTCCTTTAAGGAGAAGTCATTGTGTTTGTCTCTCTGTTGGGATGGTAATCTGGAACACATTGTGCTATCTATTGTCAATTCCTTTAATGTTTTTCTTTCTGACAAATATCAAAGCTCATTTTGACATTTTGATGGATGCAGTTCTCAATCTAAGCATGCCTGGTATTCCAGCTAATTCAACATTAGCTTGAGCTGAAAAGTTATTGTACAAGATCTAAGAATTAGAAAAAAGAGCAAACTTGACTGAGGCAACTATTTGTAGACAAAAAGTTCTTAGTCTTAACTGATGAATACATATCTAAGGCATATGTTTACCAAGGAAAGCGCATTTGGAGACCCTTAAAAGCTTCTGTTCCATGTGCACGTATGTGGAGAAAGTGATTGCACATATAATCTGGGGCTCTTTCTGACTCATTTATATGGTTAATATATACACTTTTCAGTGAATGCACAATAATGTATTGATCTTGTATCATGGAAAATTTTAATCCTTAACATAACTGCATCCATGGCGAACACATCTGCACAATTGTAGTTTTAGCTTATAGACCAGAGGTGTTAAATTCATTTTTATTGAGGGCCATATCAATATATGATTTCCCAGATTGGGTCATTGGAGGGCCTTAGAGGGTGCTTACACTGCCTGGGCTGTACCACTGCCTGTGAGTTGGTAAACAGAGTGGTGTGGAGATGCATGCCAGAGCTCAGAATCCGAGATGGTGCCCAATCCCTGTTACAAATTTTGGTACAAGCCTAGTTTTCAAAAAAATGTACAACTTTTTTTGCCATGGCCTCCACACCTGACAGATTTAGTATAATGTATGCCAGTAATTTCACTGGTGTAAATTTGTTTCTGGCAACGGGCAGCTTCAGCAGATTAATAGGTGTGCAGCTTACTCAATGTAGCTAAAGATACATAGGAAATGTCAGTCTTTCATATATTCTCCCCCCAAATGTACTAGAAAAGGACTATTCTACTAAACTGGATGTTCTACAAGCAAGTGAAACAACAACATATAGCGCAAAATCAACAAAAACAGTATACGGTACATAAAAATAGTCCACTACTCAACAACTCCTCTAACCACACATTTGATTTGATTATAAAACCTGAGTATCCTAACTGTAATTATATCTTTGGCTTACAATTTCGAAGTCAATTTTTGAAGCAGTAAGTACTCCCTGAACATTACCATTTGAAAGGCAGTGAATTTAAAATTTCATCAAGTTAAATCCCTAAACCTATATAAATTCTGGACCTATGTACTGAATGATGATGGATTAATCAATGCAAACAGGTGCAGGACGTCTTTAATCCAATTCCTGTTAAAATAATAGTTTGTAAAAGTCTTTGGCAAGTCTAACGGAGGAGACCTATGTGTTTTATGAATATGGGATTAGTAAAGTGATATATAGTAGTATACCGTAGCTGCTATGTTTCTTATTCTTTATCTGGGAAGGCATGCTATCTTAGGATGCTCTGCGAACAATGAAGCCAGATGGTGCTCACAATATACAGATTAGCTATGGCCTGCTTTTAAATATCTAACACATTAGAATTCTTTTCAAATTCTGCTTAGTTGTCTGTGCATAGCGAATCCGCAGAAACATTATTTTTGAAACATTTGTTCTGTTTCAGAGGAATCAATAGTGTTTCTATACCTGCTGAGATCGTAATCTGGCAGCATCTATCTCTTCCACCATTTGTGTGAGGGTGTCGCTTACTGATCTGTAGCGCTCATTGTCTTCTGTTACCATTCTGTCAAGACCTCCTCTTGCTCTCCAAGGCACTAACTCCAGCAAAGAGCTGCCAACCTCATTTAAGGAGTCCAGCAATGCTTTATTAGTTCTGGCCTCTAATTGTAGTTCCTTAAAAAGAATATAGAACATGTATTGCATTATCTACTCATCCATATCTTTCTCTACTGTAACTACTAGGTTACAGTCACTGGAGTAAATGTAAGGCACGATTTACCTTCTTTCTTTGTTGTACTGCATTCACTTCCTCTTGTTTTTGGTCCTGGGCTTCATAGCTCTTCAGCTCTAATTCTACTTTGTCCAGCCACTTACCCAACTCATCGTGAGTGGAATGGAACTGTGTTGCAAGGTTTAAAGCTTGTTCTAACACTTTAGAAACATCAGAACTTAGTTTTGTGATTTCAGAATATCTAGCTTTTATTCCGTCCAATTTTTCCTGAATGATAACAACTTCATCACCTATGTAGAAAAAAATAAAACAAAAGTCTGAGTACATAACATGGTGAAAATATATGCAAGCTATCATGACCTTTAAAACAATGTGTGCACTCAAGGTTTATAAATGTACTTTCCTGTGACTAAAACCAGCCAAATTTGGTTCACCTATGAGAACAGGGGAAGTTTGCATAACTTTAAGATATAGTGGTACTTTGGTATAAGTCATTAATCCGTTCCAGATCCTTGGACTTATACCAAACTGGACTTATACCAAACAAACTTTTCTCATAGGAATTAAAGGGAAAATAATTAATCCATTCTTATAATAATAACAATAGGATTATTGTGTATCGTCCACAATGCTCCTCATGTTCTTCATAGGCAACCTGAATAAAGCTGTAATAGCAGGGAGTATGAGCTGGAGCTGGCCGCAAGGTGATTGTGTTTTAGCAGAACTAGATCAACTTAACTCTGCAGAGGGTAAGATGGCAGAAGTTAAGTAAGAGAGGTATACCAGAGTCTCAAACCACCTCATAAACACTGTTGGATCAAGCAGGATACCCCGCAGTCTATCTTCCAAGTAAGCCGGAGCATGAGATAAGAGTATCGGATGAAAAGATGCAAAGGAAACGGTGGCTATAGAGGTACAGCACTAATGAGAGGACCGATGGTGCTTGATAATAGAAGCCACGTGGAGTGTCTGAGTGTGACCAAAGTAGCACTCATCTCTGGAAGCAACAGACTGCTAAATCCTTTGTCCTCGCTTGAGATAACCAGCTAAAAGTTGTGCCGAGCTCCTCTGTTACACCTCCGCTGCCATGCAGGTTTAAGCCACCTCGAGTCTTATTAGAAAAAATGTTGTATACCAAACAAAATCTTTCGATTCCAAACAAGACTTATACCAAGTTGGACTTAGACCAAAGCGAACTTATACCGCGGTACCACTGTATTTTTCAACATCTAGTTGAGAACTTCTAATAATGGTCTACAGCCCAGTAGCTGCACCCACCAGATTACACTGCACATGTGTGATGCATAGGGTTCTAATATCCAGCTACTTCTCAAATCTAATTCCTTTATTAGCTAATTGACTCATACAAAGTCTTATCATTGTGCACTAAGTAATTTTAGGCCTGATTCATTTTTGTGTCAGAGGTTCCATTGGGAACCTCCATTGCAGTAAGTGGAACCAGACCTGTTTTACAATGGACACCATCCATGTCTACTACAATGGGATCTGTTGATTTCCACCATGGTGTCCATTGCTTTCACAGAAAAAATAGCAACTTACCAACTACTTTTACTCACCAGTTGTATGTTTCAGTAGCTCCAATCCATTTTGAATGGCCAGATCAACATTTTGTTTCCTCAGCAGAATGTCTTCCTGAAGGAGCTATCAGAAAAAAAAAATAGAAAAATGTTGATCTAAAAAGTAACCAGCTTGATTTCCATACGTTTTAGCATATAAAAAATATTGTTTTTTAAAGTCAAAATGAAGAAAACATAATATTAACTTACATTTTTTTCAAGTATAAAACACTTATAACAATCCCAAATATAGGACTACCATTGGTTTGTCTTAGTCTTACTTAAATGTTAACATACAAAGTTCAGTATTTTAAGGTTCATTCTTGGGATAGAATGGACACTGTTGTGACATTTGTTACAGTCATAGCTGACAGCATTCAGGGACTATTATAAGAGGTTGTGCTACTGCATATTGTATTACATACACAACACAATTTTCGTTTCATCTACCATCTATCTGTAGAGCCAGTCTTTTTGTATTCCTTAACTCTACACATAAACTTTCGTGGCCTGTAAACGGTTTCAATTTAATGAAGCATTATTTGGCTCTACTAAATTGTAAAGTAAAGTCTAGCCCTTTTTATAACATCTGCTCTGACTCTTTTATTCTCTCAGAAAGGGGAGAGCACCATATAGGCATGTGGAGTCTTGAATTGCCTTTTTGCCCTCCACTAAGTATCTGCACATCACAAGGCATTATGAGAAAGGAGCTGAGAAGCTCAAGGGCCCTCTTGGAAGTAACAAATCCTCAATTTGCTTTTAACACACTGAGTCTTTAGAAAGCAAAAGGGATATTAGCCAAGCCAGTATCACTCATCTGCATACAGCAGCTGTTGCAGGGTTTTGCCCCTCATCAGTGCAGAGAAGAGCAATACTATTACTCAATTCCAACAATTTCCATATTTTTAAGTTTTAAACAGAAATCAAAGAAAACAAAAGGACACAACTGGTTATTACCTTTCATTTAAGTATTACATGAAGTATATTCTAATAGCACTCACTGAAATTAATAAGCTAAAACAGCCTATAATTTAGGAGCCAAAGGTAAATTCTGTAATATAATGATCTAGATCTACATCTTATCCCGAGCTGTACTTGGGCAAACAGCAAAGGCCTTTACTGATTCTCCTGAGTACAGCTTGGGCAGATATTCTTGTAAGGGTGAGGCGCTAATTCATTCTGAAATTCTTCCCAGCAGCTCAGACATGGGAAAAATACTGTATTAATAAATTCTGTACTTTGCCTGGCAGTAAAGGTCTCAGTCCCCTACTGCAGCTCTCCTCTCCTCCAGTGGCCTCAGTACCCTTTTAGATTTCCTTATTGCTGCCTTGATAGTTACATTAAGATCAGGCTCAGCATTTCAAGGTTCTCCAGGTAGCTTTGGACCTAGAAAATAATTATTTGGACTGAAAGGCCCAAAAGAGGGAACATTACAAACAATTTAAAATCGTTTCAGCTTTGTGGACTACTACAATAAAAACTCCCATTTTCAGGAAGTTTATTCCCATTTTGATGTGACTTTCAGGGTGTTAAAAAATACAAGCAGCCCGGGCAGAAACCTTTTAAACTTTTGTGAAAATATGGGGTTTCTTTTTCTATTGTTCATTTTCTATGGAGTACACCTAAGACATTAAACTGCTTTTATTATCTGTTAAGGGGTTTGGTGGAAAAAAAAATTCAGCCATTTTTTATTTTTAAATTTCATTGACACCATTCACTGTGTGAAATAAATAGCATGTTTACTTTATGTTAAATGTGGCAATACTAAATGTTTTTGTTTTTGTTTAACTACTTTAGCGCTAAATGGAGAATTGTAAAGTGAAAAACTTTTTTTTAAAAAAACATTTATTTTTTTAAAATTGTTTATTTGTTTTTTTTAAATTTCCAATTTGTCACGGGTGGCCCCGAAACCAATGGGCCCGGGGCGGGCGCACCCGTGTCTCCCCCGGCCCCCCGGGGGACAGTGCGCCGGGGGCCCGCAGGTCGGGGCCATGGCTTTATTTTCCCCAATTTTTAAAAATAAAAAAGGGCGGGAAAATTTTAGTGGGCGGCGCCTAGGGCGCCCCGCGGAAAAAAATTTTTGGGCCTTTGGACACGCCCCATCTTTTTTGGTAGGGCCCCCCCTTTTAAAAAAAAGGCCCCCCCCACCCCCAACCCCCACCTAATTTGGCTTTAACGGTTTTTGGAAAAACCCGGGGGTAATGCCCTTATAGCCAGGTAGTAGCCCCCCATAACCAGGTAGTGCCCCTTACAGGCCGGTAGTGCCCCTTGTAGCCAAGTAGATGCCCCCTCTGTAGCCAGGGAGAGCCAATTTGTAGCCAGGTAGTTGCCCCTTGTTAGCCAGGTAGGTGCCCCCATTGTTAGCCAGGTAGGTGCCCCATTGTTTAGCCAGGGAGGTTGCCCATTGTCAGCCAGGTAGGTGCCCCATTGTTAGCCAGGTAGGTGCCCCATCTGTTTGCCAGGTAGTGCCCCATCTGTTTTCCAGGTAGATGTCCCTCTTGTTGCCAGGTAGATGTCCCCTCTGTTGCCAGGTAGTGCCCCCATTGTTAGCCAGGTAGTGCCCCCATCTGTTTTTCCCGGTAGTGCCCCCATCTGTTTGCCAGGTAGTGCCCCCATCTGTTAGCCAGTAGTGCCCCCATCTGTTAGCCAGGTAGAGAACCCCTCTGTTGCCAGGTGTGTCCCTCTGTTGCCAGGTAGATGTCCCCTCTGTTGCCAGGTAGTGCCCCCATCTGTTAGCCAGGTAGTGCCCCATCTGTTAGCCAGGTAGATGTCCCCTCTGTTGCCAGGTAGATGTCCCCTCTGTTGCCAGGTAGATCACCCCACTGTTGCCAGGGATTGCCCCCATTGTTGCCAGGTAGATGTCCCCTCTGTTGCCAGGTAGTGCCCCTCTGTTGCCAGGTAGTGCCCCCTCTGTTGCCAGGTAGTGCCCCCTCTGTTAGCCAGGTAGTGCCCCTTTGTTGCCAGGAAAGGAGCCCCCTAAAGCTAATAAAAATTAAATAATAAAATCCACTTACCTTACCGGGCTCCTGCAGCGTGGCCGCTCCCGACCGATCTCTTCAGCGCGCAGGGGAAGTGAGAGCGGGCCGCGCGTCACCCCCCTGCAGCCGCGCGTCACTTCCCCTGCGCCCGTTGACCTTTTATGTACGGCGCACCACCGGCGCCGTACATACAGGGAGAGGGGGAGGAGGAGCGATCCCTCCTGCCTCCTCCCCGGGCACAGTGAGCCCGCGGGGGGTGAGGGGCCCGCTGCGGGCCGCTGCACCCGCCTGTAGGAGCGGTCCCGCGGCGCAAGAGTAGCGCACCAGCGCGAGTCGTGCGCCGCGGGAAGTTAAAGGACCCCCGCCCCCAGCCGGCGGCGGGGGGGAAGCCCACACCCCCCGGGGGGCGGGAGGGGGCCCCCAAAAGCGGGACCCCCCGCCAAAAAACGGGAGAGTTGGCATGTATGGGCCTGGGCCGTGCTCGCCCTCCCAAGCACTGTCACTTACCCCGCTGCGGTCCTGTGTCCTCGCGGCTCTCTGCCGGCTGCCGTGTGCGCCCGCGCCCCCTAGCGCGCGTGCGCAGTATTTCTTTGAAATTTAAAGGGCCAGCGCATCAGTAATTGGTTGTTGTGACCGCGGTCCTGTATAAGGTTTCCGCCCCTGCATTTCCCTTGCCGGTTCAAATTAGTTCCCCAACAGCCTCTAGAGGAAAGCGTTTCCTGCATCGTTTCCTGTCAAAACCGTGTCCCAAAACCGTTACGCTCCCGTTTTTCGGCCCCACAAAACCTTTGCCGCCTTTTCCTGACCTCCTGCTTTTTCCCCGACTACGCCTACGTCTCAAAAATTTTGTACCACGCCTCCCTTTGGCTGAAAACCCCCCAAAGAAAGTACGCCAGGGGAAGCAAAGGGTAGTTCCCGCCACAGCAAGACCACCCCCCGCTTTGCGGGGGCTTGGTGAAAAGGGGTTTACTTAAAACCCCGCCCCCTGGTACGGTTACCCCCACCGTTTGGCGGTGGTCCAGGGGAAACCCAAATCCCTGCATCCGTAACGTTAACCCGGCCTTGGGGGGACCCCCAAGGAAAGGGTCCCTTTCCCCCCAAGTATTGGGATTTTCACGCCCATTGTCGATCAGCAGTCCCCGCAGATGCACAACAGGCACAGCAGTTGGAAAGTGACCCGGAAATGGGCCGAAAGTCCTCAGCCTCCGCAGCACCCGCCTTCTCCAGGGGGGGTTTCCCTTTTCCTACGCCCCCTGAACCTTCGCCTGGGAGACTCCTCGTAGGGGACTATGCTTTTACATTTCCCTTTCTTTGGGCCCCCTGGGGAGTTACCCTGGAAGACGCACCCCCCTCTGCCCCAACCTTTTAAAAAAGGGCCTGTCCAGCAGGGTGAAAGGACGCGGGGGGCCGCTAGGACTTTTCCCCGTCCCCCTCTGAGCGAACTCTTCCCCCTGGCCACCCCGCTTTTGTTGTGCTTTTTCCCCCCGAGAGATAGGAGGAGCTTCCCCCGGAACGAAAAACTTTTCCCCCCGCCAACTCCCTCGGCAAAGCCCTGTTTTTTCCCAAAAGCTCCCGTCCCAAAATCCCGAAAGTTTTCCCAGTGGGGAAAACCCATGCAGGTGGCCCGGGGCCCTCCCCTATCGGCCCAAAGAGCTATCCCGTCGCTTTTTGCGGAGAATCTTTTGCCTGTATTGTGCAAGTCTTGTTCTTCTCCTCCGGGTTCCCCGCTCCCGTCCCCAGCGGCGGGAAACGTCGCACCTAGGGCCCGAAAGGAGAGGGTCCCTAGATGCTAATTTTTTCCTTCCACGTCTGAGGGATTAAAATACAAGTAAACGACTGATGTGGCCTCTCTTTAAAAACCCCCCTGCCTTCCGGGAAATTTTGGGTTCCCGGGGAAAACTTTATCCATCCCCTCCCGGGTTCCCTTTATCGCCTCCTTTTGGTGGCTGGAAGACCTCTGGTGTTCTTTTCCCGTCAGGGGGGAAAATTTCCTGAGCGACCCCGTCTAGTACATCAAAAAGGGCCCGGTAGTCCTCAGGTGGGGGTCTGCAAAAAGGGAAAAGATCCCCTTTTCCACGTGCTACCAATGGTCTTTGCCCGGCGATCCTCTTGGGGCTCCCTGGCTGAAAAACCCCATGCCCAGGGCTCGACTGGAAACCGGCGAGGTTTAAACTTAGGGACCAAAAATTGCCAAAAGTAAAGTCTGGCCCCAACCTGGCCCGCTGCGTCCCAATCTCCCCGCAGCCCATCCCCCAGACCTCTGCCGGGCCGGGACGCAGTTTCCCCGGGAATTTCCCGATGTTTTTTTTTGAAAGGGAGGCCAAGACGCGTCGCCCCATGGGCCCCCTAGGGACGGTCCGATTGACCTTTTTTCCCGGGGAAACCAGTCCCCCCTCGGGGCAGGGTTTATCCCTTTTGTCCCAAAAACCCCGGGGAAAGTCGGCCTATTATCAAAGGGGAATTTGGAGAAGGGTTTATCCGAAGCCCTTCTTTTTCCGCTGGACCCGGGTTTCTTCTTCTTTTTGAAAAAAAGGTTGGTTTTCTTACGTCCCTGAATCGGACTACCGGGTTTTTAAACAAGGTCACCGAAAAAGAACCGATATGTTCCCCCTTAATCTCAAAACTCTTCGCCCCGGTTTCCGAGGGGGCCAAGATTTTTTCAAAAATTTAAAACTCCCGTGGAGCTTACAACCTCTTTTTAAAATTTCCCGAAAAAGGGCGATGAAGGGAAAGGGACGGCCTTTTCGCGTAAAAGGGCACTTTTGATACTTGGTAAAGGGGCCCTTTTGGATTGTGCAAGCCCCAAAGCCTTTCTTCCGGGAAATTTGTTAATGATATCTTCGAGCCCCCCTTATTCGTGCGTCATCGTTTTCCCTAGACGACATTCTGTTCTTTTCTCCTGACCCCCCGGTTTTCTGAGTCAACTCCGCAGAAACCCCGGTTATATCCCAAGTTGGGGGAAAAAAATCCCCTTTTTAAATGGGAACCAGCCCCCCATTTTGGGAAATTACATCACCCTCGGAAAAAAGGTTTACAGATGGCCCAGAAAAAATTTTTAGGGGGGGGGGGGGGCCTTTTCTGCAGTGGCCTCGACCTGTGGGTATTTCCCGGGCCTTACGCGTTCTTAGGGTTCCGCAAATTATTTACCGCCAAGTTTATTCCCCACTTTTCCCAATGGTGGCACAATTGGGGGGCCCTTCCCAAGAAATAAACCCCTTTCCGGGATGGACCACAAGGGGGGCCGGGGAGAAGGGCATTTACGGGAGTTAAAGCGGTTTTTGGGCCTCTGAAACCCATCCTGTCCCCCCCCGGACCAAAAAAACCTTTCGCTTTTGGAAAAGTAGATCCCTTTCTTCCGTGGGGCAGGGGCGGTTTTAAGGGGGAAAGGGGGCCCCAAGGGCAAAACTCTCACTTAAGGGATTTTTCTCCAAAAACCTTTTCTCCGGGGAAAAAGGGGGAAAATTTATGCCATAGGGGATGGGGATTGCTAGCCAAAAAGGGGCCTGGGGGAAATTGGCCCCAAACCCCCGGGGAAGGGGGGTTTCGCCACCCCATTGCCCTTTATAAGACCACAAGAAATTCTGTATCTTCAGACGGCTCAACCCCCTTTTTTCCACCCCAGGAAAGGGTGGTCGCTGTTTTCTTCCCCGTTTTGACTTCCGGATCCACTTCCGCCCGGCGAAAAAAAACGTCGGGGCCCTGATGCTCTCCCCTGCCCTCGGGTTCCAAATCGGGGGAAGACCCCGGCCCTCGCATATTATTCCCCACGACGTCGGGTTTAAAATTTGCCGGTGGACCTCCGGCAGACTCCTGGGGGAAGACTTACGTGCGCCCGGTTTCCCCGGGGAAGGGGGGATTCTAAAGGGGGGGACTTTTTCCTCCTTGGTGGCGGGCATCCTGGCGCTCGAAAAACGTTTCGGGCTAATCTTTTCGTTTTCTATTGGGGGCCCCAAAATTGGCAAAGGGGACCTAGAGAATTTGCGAAAAGCCTGTTTTTTTTTGGGCCCCGGGTTTTAAGCCCCGTCGGGCCCCATCTGGCCTTCTGCACCCCTTCCCACCCCGGAGGTTCCCTTGGGCCCCAAAAGTGTTATGGATTTTCATCCCCGCTTTCCTCCGTTTTCCCGGAAATTACTGTCTTTTGGGGGGGTCGCGACCTTTTTTAAAGATGGCGATTTTGTCCCATTGCCAGGTTTCCATCCGCTCCTGGGCCCTCGCTCCCACTTTTTTGAAAAAATCTTCCGTCTCCCACGGCCTCCCACGTAACATTGTTGGGAACCGGGGGGTCCAATTTGTTTTCCAGGTTCGGGCATGCCCTCTGCTCCGGTTGAAAGTAAAGTTGGACTTTTCATCGGCTTCCCCAAACCCGCAGTCCAACGGTTAGGTGGAGAGGGTTAAACCCCAAAATTTTGGGCCCCATATTTCCCCCACTTCGTCTCGGGGCCCCTCAAGACGATTGGTCCGGTCTATTACCCTGGGGCCCAATTCTGTTAAAACTCCCTGGACTCTGGGAAATTCGGGCTCTTCACCTTTTTTTTGGGCTATGGGGGTGCTTCCCCGCCCTCTGCCTCCGAGGGTTCCCGCGGGGGACCCCCTGGTTTCCCGGGGGGATGCCCCATTGGGAGCAGACGGCCAAACCCTGCAGCAAGAAACTCCCCCATGAAGTCGCGGGGGACAAGAGGGGGAAAAAACCCCCCCCGACTTTTGCTAATGGTTGAAAAAGGTGTGGCTGTCTGCCCAAAAACGTCCGGCTCAAGTTTCCCTTTTTATAAAAACGGGGGCCACGGTTCCTGGGGCCCCTTTGGGGGTTTTAAAACGGACAATTTCCCGTGGGCCCTAAGCCCCCGGCTCCCCCCCCAAATGCGTATCCCAAAAACGTTTCTTTTAAACCTGCTAAGCTGTTTGTGGTCAAAGTTTCTCCTGGAAAAAACCGTTCCTTTTCCCCCCGAAGCGGGAAAGGCCTCCAAGGGTTTACGTTTAGAGAAATTCTGGCTATGAAGTCTATCAGAGGAAGGCGCACTTTTTTCCAAACGTTGGGGGAAAGGGTTCGGACCGGAGGAGGATTTGGGGGGCTGGAGGGGCAACTCCTGGATCGAGACTGGGTAAGGAAATTTTTTTCCCTTTTTTTAGAAGGGGGGGGGGAGGCCAAAGGGGGGGGGGGGGTTTTTTTGTCACGGGTGGTCCCCGCCGCCATGGGGGCGGGTGCGGGGCACCCGTGTCTGCCCGTGCCCCCGGGGACGAATTTGGCCCGGTCCGCCCAAATGGGCCCCGTGGGCGTGCCCCCCCCCCCGGAAATGTCACTTACCCCCCCCGCGCTCCCCGGGTCCTGCGGCCCCCGGCCGGGTGCCGTGTGCCCCGCCCCCCCTGCGCCGCGGCTGGTACTTTTTTTGAAATTTTTAAAAGGGCCCGGCAAACATTTTTGGTTGTTGCTGCCGCTTGGGGCCCGTTAAGGTTTCCCCCCCCGGCATTTCCTTGCCGGATTATAGTGCCCTACAGCCTCTAGGAAAAACGTTTTTCCCGTATCGTTTCCGGGCTCCGTGTACCGAACCGTTTCGCTTCGTTTCCTCGACCAGTTCCTTTTCCCCCTGTCCTGAACCCCCTTTCTTGTCCCCCACTACGCCTACATTCTTTATTTTGTTTCCCCGCACTGCCTTTGGAAACCACCGCAAGCAAGTCCCCGCCAGTGGAAGCGCCCTTGGTAAATTCCCCCGCCGCAGCAAGCCATCCCCCTTTGCGGCGGGCTCTTTGGGGAAAAAAAAACCGGGGGGTTTTTCTTTGGGCTCCGCTCCCCGGTACGGCTTACCCACCCCCTTGCGGTGGTCCAAACGGGAAACCACTACCCGCATCCCCTAAAAACCAACTAAGGGGTTATTGAAAGTAATAATGGGTTCGTATTCCCACTAATTTTGTAGGCCCCCGCTGTAATTTACAACCCCAAAGGTCCTTTACAAAACGCATGGGCTTTGGGTGCCAAATAAGGGGAAAACAACCCCCTCTATTAACCCCAAAAGATGGTGCAGTGGCATTTTAAAAAAATTTAAAAGGTGGGGTTCAGATTAGATCTGTTTTATTTCCCCTGCCGGTTTTTCCCCCTCAAATGTTTTTTTTCTTCGCAAAAATCTTTGGCTCAAAAAATTTATGTGCAGGCTGTGGGTGGATCTACAGCAGTGATTGATCTGCTAGCTCCTATTCCTAGCTGTACCTGTGACTGGGTAATTTAAATGAGGAAAGGAAATTGTACAAAAAAAAAAGGGGGGCACAGGCCCTGCCCGGATGTCAAGCTATAAATGTGGCTTGCGAGTGTATTTGGGATGAGAGGAAGGGTTTAATGAGAGTTTAAAAATTTGAAAGCTGCCTTGTGACTGTTGGCTGGCCCGAAGGGGACTATTAACCCGTGTTTTTTTAAAACATAAAAAAGTCTGTAGATCAGCCAAATTTGGGAAAAAGGGCCTTCCCCTTTTCTGTAAAGGCCATGTCAACACAGCACAGGTTTTTCATCGGATATACGGTAGTATTTAGAATAAGCCAAAAATCTGACTGAACCTAGTGTTGTGTAGCCCTCGATAGAAAATCCATGGTGTAGGCTACACAGCACGGATTTTCTACTGAGCCACCAGCTGTCTGGCGGAATAAAGAACACATTCTATCTTCCACCGGATTCCAGTTGGATTCCTGTAGCATCAATGTACGGGGCCAGGGGAATCCAAAATCCAAACACCAAAAATCGCGTTAAAGTTAAAATACTATCGGATTTCCGACAGTGTTTTACTCAACAGAGAGATAAGTTCAGAAACTGAGAAGCAAGCTTCCATCAGGCCACTACTGGAGCAAATAGAGATGGTAGATACCTAGAGAAGCTTGTGTTAGCTAGCTGGAGACAACAACTGCTCTAACTCTGAAATGAAGCAAAATTGGAACAGGAATGTATTTGCTAATAACCTTAAATTTACTTTTGTCTAAATGCTTAAAGCTAATCAATGAAATGGGAACACCTTTTCAAGTTATAGCTGACATCTACTGTGGATGGTGCCAGCACTCTCCTTGCAAGGTAGCTGGACATCAGCTGGACACAGTAAGAATATTTTAAAACAAGAAAGACACAGTTAAACTGTCATGCAGAAAACTATATGAAATGTGTTCTCTGTTATATAGAAAATCTCCAAGGCTCTGTTCACACTAGCATCATTGCTTCCATTTATATTAAAGCCATAACAACTATATTAGAGTTGTTTTTGAACAAATACTTTCAAATCGTGATGGACCCTGTTAACTTTGCTAAGGGATCTATTGGGGGAAATGTTTTTTATTACTGCAAGGTTATTGCTGCAGACTGAGCTATTCTTGCTGTCGGAAACAGTATAAGATTATGTATATTTTTATATATAATATATATAATTTATATTTAATAGGAGAGACAAAAGTCAGATCTGCTGAGCTGTAAAATCCACCCTCTTCCCTTTGAGCGTCAGATGCAGCAAAACAATTATCGGATAATATTCTCACTAATGCTCCTAATCCAGAAGCACCCAGAGAATGAATTCCAGTAAATCACCCCTTCCAGTAGTAAAAGTAAAAAACAAAAAAAATGCATAGAAATAACTAAGACAGACGGAAATCCTCTCTTATTAAGTTGTCTTCAGAAGACTAACGAGGCGGCATAAAAACTGTAAATCTAGGTTACATTTTGTGAGAAACATAAATCGGCTATACAGTATTTCGTCCTTCTCCGAGTGGATTGATGGATTAACAAAACATGAATATGAAGTGGAAACTGAAAAAAAACAAACAGAAAACAAACGGAAAATACCAGCAGCTCAGTGTGTTGTCTCGTGAGTACATCTGTACTGTGATCTTGAACAGATAACTTGCTCAGCTTGTCATGTACTTCGGTCAGCCAGTTCATGAGCTCAACTTCATCATCCCCAAATATCTGAGCATTGCAGTTTGCCTGATGCAGGAGTTCCCCTCTCCTGCTACTTCTTTCTTGGACCTCCATGAATCGGGTTTGGCAAATATCTAATTTTTCCTGAACCATTTCCTTTTCTTCCCTGGAGCTTAAGGTTTTTAAAGACTGGCCAATGCTCAGAGATTGGTGCAAGATGGTGTTATGAGCTGTAATGTCTTCTTGTAATGCCTGAATGATGGGATGAAAATGAAATCAAATATATATAAAAAATTAAATGTGGCCAAAAGAAACAATGCAAATGAGGAATGGAAAATTCAATCGGCAAGGTTGTTAGTTTAATCAGTAGGTGAGAAAGGATGGAAGGAGCTTCATGTTTAACTCGTGAAATCAAACAGACAGCACAGAGATTAAAATTCTTTAGCTGCAGCGAGTCTGCAAGGGGAAGAGTGTTAGTTCTGAAGACAGGCAGACGCGGTGATTCTTGAAGCACCATTAAAACCAAGCAGAAGGGCAAAAAAGTGCCACGATTTTCTTTTCACATTCAGATTTTCATTTGAGAAATGGAAATCAGTGTTACATACATACAAATATACACAGCTGAGTCACATTATTATGAACACTTTCCATGTCGGCAGTGCACAACTCATTAAGGGGCCGTTTACATGGCACAGGACAAATTACCGGTGGGGTTTTATCCGACTGGTATTTGTCCTGTTTTCGTGCCGTGTACACGGCCGCAGGGGGATGGTTTTCTCCGCTGTTTGCGGAGAAAAGCCCTACCCCTTCCCATAGACATGTTCATATTCTATCCGGAAGAATGAACATGTTCTATGTTTTTCGGACCGCCGTTGGTCTGAAAAACTGCTGGCCGGAAAACCCATGTAGTGGGGACTGCTGCACGGGTTTTCCATAGCGGTCCATTGAAAAGTATGCGGCCGGTTTTTCAGACGGTTTTCAAAACCGAAAACCGTCTGAAAAACCAGCCGCAAACCCTTGCGTTGGGACAAGTCCTAAGGAAGTCACAGGTGGTAAGCCTGCCTGTTTGATATTTCAGGCTGTCTGCACACGTATTCTTCACTAATGTCATAAGAAAAGGTGTGACTTATCAGCTGCAAAAAGGGATGATTATCGCTTTTCAAGCCAAGGCTGGCAGTATTTCTGAAACTGTGCGACTTGTGAACTGTTCACATGCCGCTGTGGTGAAAATGTATCATGACTGTACAAATGGCACCATTGCAACGAAGTGATGTGGGGTCACCACATGCCATTAATCTAAAAGGTCTAAATGAATCAAGGGTCTAAAAAAAACAGTTTAGTGAGTATGGCACTCTGAAGCAGATAGATGGTCACTGCCCCTCTGCCAACACAGTTGCAACAGCAGAAACATTTTTAACTCTGACGACAGTATCAGAATCAGACGTATGGTGAGTGGAAAACACTGCTTTCTCCAATAATTCACGTTTTCTGCTTCATTCACTGGATTGTCGATAATGTGTCAAGAGAAAAACATCAGAGAACAAACACCATGCAACCATTGATGGAAGAACAAAAACTTGACAGTATTAAGGTCTGGGGAATGTTTTCATGGCATTATCTGACACTCACCCAAGTGGAAGGCACTCTCAACCTATTTGGGATTTGGGTATAAATCTATCCTTGCAGATCATATACAACCATGCATGCTGATTTTGCTCCCTGGGGCAGATTGGATCTTCCCGCAAGATAATGTAGCATGTCACATGACTAGAAATGTCTGACACTGTTTGGAAGAGTATGACTAAGGGCACGGTTTTGCAGGCCGCCTGAAAAACCGGCCGAAAATGAGCACAATGGTGCTCTATGGAAAACCTGTGCAGCACTCCCCACTGCACGGGGACCCCCTTGATTGTAGTGTTCACTCTATGGATCCTCCCCGATGCATCTTCCAGCATCTTTGGAATGCACTGCAGTCAGCATGGCTCCAGATACAATAACAACCTTCCAGGACATTACTGAGTCATTCCCAGCCCAACTAGTTGCTAACCATGCTTCACACATCGCTTGCTCTGGTCATAATAATGTGACTCGCCTGTCTATACATGTTGTTTCTGAGCGGTTTTCTCTAAAATCAGTTCACATAGAAGTAGTTACATTTCATTGGTCTATTAAAAACCCTTGTTAGCTGCTAACCATGTCTGTGTTTGTAATAAAAAATTAAAAAGACAGCCCTGATGAAACATGGGATCATATAGGGCTCATCATCTGTGGCTGCTTATTCACCCAATCGGTCCCCCCAAACTATCATTTGTGCCCAAACCTGACATAACATCTGAAGGAGATGCTTGTGGATGTCTTCTTATTTGTCTCCAATTACTCAACATTATATTTAGAGAGATTAAAGAGAATTTAACACCAGACATATATCTTTAATTCGGATGTTAAATTCAGTTACAAGTATCTGTGGTGTAATGTATTCTTATCCGTAGCCACGTGAATGTACAAGATCTATGATACTCTACTGTGGTATATGGTACTTCAAAAATGCACAGCAAAAGGCAGCACGTTTGTATGGAGTAGAGTGAAAATATAGTTTCGTCTTACCTTGTGCTGGGCAATCTGTTCAAGGAGCTTAGGTGTCTGTGTTCCTATGGGCTCAGAGTTGGCAAGTTTCTTCTCCGTGTTACGGAGCCAATCTGACAAGGGTTCCAATGTTTCGTGGAATTGTTTTGCTACAACTAATATACCATCCAGCTGTCGATTTCTGAAAACACATGAAAACCATATTGTTTGTACTAATACAAACTCTGATTAACTGTAGTGCGCTGTTCATTCCAATTGTTACTGCTCACCCATTAAAAATCAATCAATATAGTTAACATTGTTTAACATTAAATGGGACCTGAGTGAGGGGGAAATAGAAAAGAAAAAAAAAGCTTATTTACTTCCAGATCATCCAACTCTGCTGTTCTGTCGCGCCCCAGAATCTGCTCCTCTTCACTTCGGTGGGCCAAAAAACTGAAGTACATATCCTACACTACATTTATTGTATGTGTTTAGACACATAGTTAGTACAGTTGAAAAAACACAATATGCGCCTTGCTAGACATGGGGGCACGGGTTAGTGAAAAATGGGGATGTGGTTTAGCAAAAGAGATCATTGTTTGAAATGTAACACTGTGTACCAAACTTTGGTCTCAATATATTGGTGTAAAGCCAAAGAGCTGCTCTTTAGTGGTCAAGCATGTGCAATTGTACTGTCTATGTCTTGGCTAAATCCCTAGTAAATCGATCTTGGCCCAGCGGTTCTCATGCAGTAGTGCTGCAGGAAGGCATTCAGATTGTCTGCAAGCTGACATTACTCCATTATACGGTGCACAGGGTAATTGTGGAACAGGACGAACTTATAGAAGTGCCACAAAGCCCAGAAATGTAGACATAGATGTTAGAGGTTCCCACGGGGTTATCAATTGAAAAACAGCCAATTTTAGAAGGATTGTTCTACTTCTTTTTTATTAAGTTTAACTGGTAAAAAAAAAAACATACTCAGATTCAATCCAGCAATATATATTTTGACAGGTGTCGAACCCTAAGCTTAAATGCACACCGAAGAAATTCTTCTGTGGATTTTTTTATATTGACTTCAATGAGCGAAAGCAAAATCTGCACTAAAATCTGCATGTAAAGGTTTCCTGTGGATTGTACCTTCTCCCGCTGAAAACAACATAGAAAAATCTGCAGTAAAATTCACAGCAAAATCTGTTGCGTGTGCATTCCCCCTAAGGGTAGGTTCACACAGCTGTTTTCTTCAGCAAAGAAACATCGTTGAATCCATGCCAGTAAGCAAAGTTTTTGTGGATTTGCAATTTTAGAAGTGGTTTGAAGCTGTTTTCATAGTCTGTTTTTTTAGCCTAGTTTTGAATGTGGTTTTTTGACAATGTTTGCAAGTTTTGAGGTGGTTTGGATGCGTATTTGGGAATAGATCTGCATCAGAATCCCATCGAAACAATGTTATGCATTTTGTTGTGGTTTTCCATGTAAAGCAATGTGAGGCAGTTTAAAGTCTGGTTTGGACACAGTTTCGGAATCTGTTTCAGCATGCAATCTGCTCCATAAACAGCACCAAGAGCAGCTGTGTGAACCTACCCTAAGGCTGTCTATACAGCACTGGATTCTCATCTGATATTTGCCGGATTAAGTATTTAAAATCCACCGAAAATCCAACTGTGCCTAGTGCTGTATAGACTACAATGAAAGATCCGTCAGTGGATTTTCAAACCTGCTCGATCTTCCGCAGGACTGTAGTCGGATTCCCGTACATTTAATGTACAGGGCAGGCGGCAATTCCAAAATCCGAACATGATTTTAGCGCAAATCAGCACCAAAAATCGTGGTCCAGCAATGTTAAAATGCTGTCAGATTTTGTACAACATTTTAACATATGTTGTGTAGACATAGCCTAAGATTTTATTTTATACAGTAAATATGAATATAAATCTATCCCAGAGAAAACTGCCTTCATCCAGTAACATTAACATTTTTATTACTGTCATGTAATAATCAGGAATTGAACCTCATTTTTTTCTACAATTTGTTAAAGGGTCAGAATTCCTTTATCTTTTTTTTTCTCTCTCAGACTAGCATTGTCTAAGTAGTTAGCAACATGTTTTTGTGTTATTTGAGTCATTTTATTTCATTTATTTCAACAGGTGGTATCCATCACTAATTGTATGCATATATGTCCATTATGTAGCCCAGTGTTATATGTATCTGGGTATCCACCGTGGTGTGACACTTTTCTATTGCCCAGACTTGGTGTCTATGGCTTAGCACGCATGTCTGTGACGCACTTCCGGTGTCTGTGTTTGCTTCCGGCGATGTCTTGGTGCCATGCGCAGTTTTCCGTGTGGAGCCTGTGTTGGTCTCCTTTGGTCACCGTGCAGGTCCATTACGTGTTTCCGGTGGCGGCGCTTGTTTCCGGAAGTGTCCCGGCGTTGCGTGCGTCGTGTCGATGTGGCGTGGCACACAAGTGAGCGGCTTCCATCACTTTAATTTTACTTATCTAAAGGTTGGTTTTAGTATATATTTCTTGCATGAAAAGGGGTATTGGTTATACCCAAAAGTTTTTAACCCATTTTGGGGCTAAACCCCCTTTTGGGGGATGCTACGGGTTTTCCTGCTATGTTTTTTAGTGCAAAAAAAAGAATTAAAAATTTTAAAGGCTTTTTTCGCCAAAATTTGCCCGGCCCTCTGTGGTTCATCCACCCCCCTTAAAAAAATTTTTCTTTCCAGTAAATTTAAATACATTTATTACCGTCATGTAATAATCAGGATCCGAACCTCATTTTTTCTACAATTTGTTAAAAGTTCAGAATTCCTTTACCAAACCGCGGGCTACTGACTGAAGCATGGGCTGGTAATGGTGTGTGCTACGACGTAGGACAAATAATAAGGCTGTGGTGTAATTACATTGTGTGACTCCGATGACATCAGTGGAAATAGAGAAAAAACAGAACCACAAGATGCAATTACAATGTTAAATAAACAACCCGGGTGGGTCCAGTGATAGCAAAGCATGGACTGCCTCCCCTTTTCTGCCGCTCTACTGCTGCCCTTCTGAACCTGCCGGCTGTTTCATTCTTTTGGCTCACAATAGAACAATATGAAGATTTCTTTTTGTGTAAAAGTGCAGCAGAAGTTCATAAACTCTAATGCACAGATATGAAAGTGGGAAATTTTCTGAAATTTTTTTCAAAATTAGTTTTGGGTTTTTTTAAAATTTTTAGCAGTATCCCCTGAAAGATTTAATATAAGAAATATGCGCAGTGTTTGCATCCATGTCAGTCAATGCTAGGTCACAGAATTACTTCAAGGAGAGAACAGAACTTTCCACAAATCTCAGTTTTCCAAGTACAGATTTCATCGTTTCTGCACTTTGAGAACTGTAAAAGGCAATGTTTTAGCTTCAGTGGAATACTATTAGGTCTGGGCAGGTTATCAATGTTATCCGTGCCAGTTTTCAGTTGTGAATTAGTGGACATACCCCTGTAACTTGTTTAGCAATCTATTCCATCATTTGGCATAGTTTCAAGCCATCATCTCTTTCAGCAAGATGGTGTATGATGCTCCAAGGAAAGATATTGGTGCAGCTCCCGCATAGCGTGCCAACTTTAATAATCTCTCCCAGTGTTTCTCAGTTTTGTACTAAGACGAGTTACCAATAGGGTGTATGATGTTTTGAAAGTAGCTATTTACTTTTAGAGATATGATTACCTGAGAATAGTTGGTCTACAGAACTTATTGACAAGGTTCCCGGGTTTTTCCTAAACAAAAAATTTTCCCAAAATGGTTTACACATGATTATAGGGGCTTAA
>JAODAL010031993.1:0-47640 GCA_025379985.1 Phyllomedusa bahiana | reverse complement strand
GTCCCCCAGCCCGCCGGGGACCACAATGGGGAGAACCGCTCCGCCCCATCGCCCCGCCGCCACAATGGAAACCGCTCCGTCCCATCGTCCCGCCGACCACAATGGGAGAACCGCTCCGTCCCATCGTCCCGCCGACCGCAATGGGAGAACCGCTCCGTCCCATCGACCCGCCCCCGCCGACCACAATGGGAGAACCGCGCCGTCCCATCGTCCCGGCCCGCCAACCACAAGGGGAGAACCGCTCCGTCCCATCGACCGCAATGGAAGAACCGCTCCGTCCCATCGACCGCAATGGGAACCGCTCCGTCCCATCGATCGCAATGGGAGAACCGCTCCGTTCCCATCGACCGCAATGGGAGAACCGCTCCGTCCCATCGACCGCAATGGGAGAACCGCTCCGTCCCATCGACCGCATGGGGAGAACCGCTCCGTCCCTTCGACCGCAATGGGAGAACCGCTCCGTCCCATCGACCGCAATGGGAGAACCGCTCCGTCCCATCGACCGCAATGGGAGAACCGCTCCGTCCCATCGACCGCAATGGGAGAACCGCTCCGTCCCATCGACCGCAATGGGAGAACCGCTCCGTCCCATCGACCGCAATGGGAGAAACCGCTCCGTCCCATCGACCGCAATGGAGAACCGCTCCGTCCCATCGACCGCAATGGCAGAACCGCTCCGTCCCATCGACCGCAATGCCAGAACCGCTCCGTCCCATCGACCGCAATGCCAGAACCGCTCCGTCCCATCGACCGCAATGGTAGAACCGCCCCGTCCCCTCGACCGCAATGCCAGAACCGCTCCGTCCCATCGACCGCAATGCCAGAACCGCTCCGTCCCATCGTCCCGGCCGCCGACCACAATGGGAGAACCGCTCCGTCCGTCCATTCGTCCCGGCCCGCCGACCACAATGGGAGAACCGCTCCGTCCGTCCCAACGTCCCGCCGACCACAATGCCAGAACCGCTCCGTCCCATCGTCCCGGCCCGCCGACCGCAATGGGAGAACCGCTCCGTCCGTCCCATCGTCCCGGCCCGCCGACCGCAATGGGAGAACCGCTCCGGCCGTCCCAGCGTCCCGGCCCCGCCGACCGCAATGGGAGAACCGCTCCGTCCGTCCCATCGTCCCGGCCCGCCGACCGCAATGGAAACCCCGCTCCGTCCGTCCCATCGTCCCCGGCCCGCCCGACCGCAATGGGAGAACCGCTCCGTCCGTCCCATCGTCCCGCCCGCCGACCGCAATGGGAGACCCGCTCCGTCCGGCCCATCGTCCCGGCCCGGCGACCGCATTGGGAGACCCGCTCCGTCCGTCCCAGCGTCCCGGCCCGCCGACCGCAATGGGAGAACCGCTCCGTCCGTCCCATCGTCCCGGCCCGCCGACCGCAATGGGAGAACCGCTCCGTCCCTCCCATCGTCCCCGGCCCGCCGACCGCAATGGGAGAACCGCCTCCGTCCGTCCCATCGTCCCGGCCGCCGACCGCAATGGGAGAACCGCTCCGTCCGTCCCATCGTCCCGGCCCCCGACCGCAATGGGAGAACCGCTCCGTCCGTCCATCGTCCGGCCCGCCGACCGCAATGGGAGAACCGCTCCGTCCGTCCCATCGTCCCGGCCCGCCGACCACAATGGGAGAACCGCTCCGTCCGTCCCATCGTCCCGGCCCGCCGACCACAATGGGAGAACCGCTCCCGTCCGTCCCATCGTCCCGGCCCGCCGACCGCAATGGGAGAACCGCTCCGTCCGTCCCATCGTCCCGGCCCGCCGACCGCAATGGGAGAACCGCTCCGTCCGTCCCATCGTCCCGGCCCGCCGACCACAATGGGAGAACCGCTCTCGTCCGTCCCATCGTCCTGGTCCGCCGACCGCAATGGGAGAACCGCTCCGTCCGTCCCATCGTCCCGGCCCGCCGACCGCAATGGGAGAACCGCTCCGTCCCGCCGACCGCAATGGGAGAACCGCTCCGTCCCGCCGACCGCAATGGGAGAACAGCTCCGTCCCGCCGACCGCAATGGGAGAACCGCTCCGTCCCGCCGACCGCAATGGGAGAACCGCTCCCGGGTCCGCCGACCCCAATGGGAGAACCGCTCCGTCCCATCGACCGCAATGGGAGAACCGCTCCGTCCCATCGACCGCAATGGGAGAACCGCTCCGTCCCATCGCCCGCAATGGGAGAAACCGCTCCGTCCCATGGGACCGCAATGGGAGAAACCGCTCCGTCCCATCGACCGCAATGGGAGAACCCGCTCCGTCCCATCGACCCGCAAGGGGAGAACCGCTCCGTCCCCATCGACCGCAATGGGAGAACCGCTCCGTCCCATCGACCGCAATGGGAGAAACCGCTCCGTCCATCGACCGCAATGGGAAAAACCGCTCCGCCCATCGACCGCAATGGGAGAAACCGCCCCGTCCCATCGACCGCAATGGGAGAACCGCTCCGTCCCATCGACCGCAATGGGAGAACCGCTCCGTCCCATCGACCGCCAATGGGGGGAACCCTCCGTCCCATCGACCACAATGGGAGAACCGCTCCGTCCCATCGTCCCGGTCCGCCGCCACAATGGGAGAACTGCTCCGTCCGTCCCAAGGTCCCGCCGACCCACAATTTTGCCAGAACCGCCTTCCGTACATACCCATCGTCGTGCCGACCACAATGGGAAAAAACCGCCCCCTTTCCCGTCGTCCCGGCCCGCCGACCACAATGGGAGAACCGCTCCGTCCCGTCGTCCCGGCCCGCCGACCACAATGGGAGAACCGCTCCGGCCCAGGGTCCCGGCCCGCCGACCAGTATGTGAGAACCGCTCCGGACCATCGTGCCGGCCCGCCGACCCCAATGGGAGAACCGCTCCGTCCCATCGTCCCGGCCCACCGACCACAATGGGAGAACCGCTCCGTCCCATCGACCGCAATGGGAGAACCGCTCCGTCCCATCGACCGCAATGGGAGAACCGCGCCGTCCCTCGACCCAAATGGAGGGAGAACCGCTCCGTCCCATCGACCGCAATGGGAGACCGCTCCGCCCCCATCGACCGCAATGGGAAAACCCCGCCCGTCCCATGACCGCAATGGAGAACCGCTCCGTCCCATCGACCCGCAATGGAGAACCGCTCCGTCCCCAACGACCGCATGGGAGACCCGCACCGTCCCATCGACCACAATGGGAGAACCGCTCCATCCCATTGTCCCAGCCCACCAACCACAATGGGAGAGCCGGATGCTTTCCCACCACCAACAATGGAGAACCGCTCCATCCCATCGTCCCAGCCCGCCGATCACAATGGGAGAAACCCGACCGTCCCACGTCCCGGCCCACCGACCCCAATGGAAGAACCGCTCCGTCCCACCGACCACAATGGGAGAACCGCTCCGTCCCACGCCCCGGGCCCAAACCGCCACAAGGGGAGAACCGCTCCGTCCCAACGTCCTCAATGGGAGAACCGCTCCATCGTATCGTCCCGCCGACCACAATGGGATAACCGCTCCGTCCAATCGTGCCGACCACAAATGGGAAAACCGGGCTCCGTCCCATCGTGCCGACCCCAATGGGAGAACCGTCTCCCATCGTCCCGGCCCGCCGACCCCAATGGAGAACCAGCCCGTCCCGGCGCAGGAACCCCAATGGGAGACCCGCTCCGTCCGTCCCATCATCCTGCCGACCACAATGGGAGAACCGCTCCGTCCCATCGTCCCGGTCCGCCGACCACAATGGAGAACCGCCCCCGTCCCATCGACCAAATGGGGAGAACTGCTCCGTCCCATCGTCCCGGCCCACCAACCACAATGGGAGAACTGCTCCGTCCCATCGTCCCGGCCCGCCGACCACAATGGGAGAACTGCTCCGTCCCATCGTCCCAGCCCGCCGACCTCAATGGGAGAACTGCTCCGTCCCATCGTCCCGGCCCACCAACCACAATGGGAGAGCCGGTCCATCCCACCAACCACAATGGGAGAACTGCTCCATCCCATCGTCCCAGCCCGCCGATCACAATGGGAGAACCGCTCCGTCCCATCGTCCCGGCCCGCCGACCACAATGGGAGAACTGCTCCGTCCCATCGTCCCGGCCCGCCGACCACAATGGGAGAACCGCTCCGTCCCATCGTCCCAGCCCGCCGACCACAATGGGAGAACCGCTCCGTCCCATCGTCCCGGCCCGCCAACCATAATGGGAGAACCGCTCCATCCCATCGTCCCGGCCCGCCAACCCCAATGGGAGAACCGCTCCGTCCCATCGTCCCGGCCCGCCGACCACAATGGAAGAACCGATCCGTCCCAACGTTCCGGCCCGCCGACCACAATGGGAGAGCCGCTCCGTCCGTCCCATCATCCTGCCGACCCCAATGCGAGAACCGCTCCGTCCCATCGTCCCAACCCCAATGCGAGAACTGCTCCGTCCCATCGTCCCAACCCCAATGCGAGAACTGCTCCGTCCCATCGTCCCGGGCCCGCCGACCCCCATGCGAGAACCGCTCCGTCCCATCGTCCCTACCTCAATGCGAGAACCGCTCCGTCCCATCGTCCCGACCTCAATGCGAGAACCGCTCCGTCCCATCGTCCCGACCTCAATGCGAGAACCGCTCCGTCCCGGCCCGCCGACCCCAATGCGAGAACCGCTCCATCCCATCGTCCTGGCCCGCCGACCCCAATGCGAGAACCGCTCCGTCCCATCGTCCCGGGCCCGCCGACCCCAATGCGAGAACCGCTCCGTCCCATCGTCCCGGGCCCGCCGACCCCAATGCGAGAACCGCTCCGTCCCATCGTCCCGACCCCAATGCGAGAACCGCTTCGTCCCATCGTCCCGGGCCCGCCGACCACAATGGGAGAACCGCTCCGCCCCATCGTCCCGGCCCGCCGACCACAATGGAAGAACCGCTCCGTCCCATCGTCCCGGGCCCGCCGACCCCAATGCGAGAACCGCTCCGACCCATCGTCCCGACCTCAATGCGAGAACCACTTCGTCCCATCGTCCCAACCCCAATGCGAGAACTGCTCCGTCCCATCGTCCCGGGCCCGCCGACCCCAATGCGAGAACCGCTCCGACCCATCGTCCCGACCACAATGCGAGAACCCCGCCGTCCATCGTCCCGACCTCAATGCGAGAACCGCTCCGTCCCAGCGTCCCGACTCCAGGGCGAGACCCGCTCCGTCCCATCGTCCCGGCCCGCCGACCCCAATGCGAGAACCGCTCCATCCCATCGTCCTGGCCCCGCCGCAACCCCCCAATCGTAGTGGAGAACCGCTCCGTCCCATCGTCCCGGCCCGCCGACCCCAATGCGAGAACCGCTCCGTCCCATCGTCCCGACTCCAGTGCGAGAACCGCTCCGTCCCATCGTCCCGGCCCGCCGACCTCAATGCGAGAACCGCTCCGTCCCATCGTCCCGACCCCAATGCGAGAACCGCTACGTCCCATCGTCCCGGCCCGCCGACCTCAATGCGGGAACCGCTCCGTCCCATCGTCCCGACCCCAATGCGAGAACCGCTCCGTCCCATTGTCCCGGGCCCGCCGACCCCAATGCGAGAACCGCTCCGTCCCATCGTCCCGACCCCAATGCGAGAACCGCTTCGTCCCATCGTCCCGGGCCCAACCCCAATGGGAGAACCGCTCCGTCGCTTCATCCCGCATCACCGAGCACAATGGGAGAACCGGTCCGTCCCGGCCCATCGACCACAATGGGAGAATATGTCCACCCCATTACAATGATTTGTATCCCCTTGGCATTTGTATCCAGCGTCATCACCGCAGACCCTGGTGATTATTCGAGGTGTCGTTTCATAGATGTTACACAGGGGGTCGTCGGGATACAAATTCTTTATTGTGATGTCAGAGCAGAGACACATGACCTCGTTAGGTAGAGAAAAGCCGTTTAATGTGACTGTGTGAGGTGGGGGCTGCATGCGGCACAGACAGGACAGGACCCTGCCCCATAGGGAGTAAAAGCAGACGTGGCACTGCAGAGCTGGAATGACCATTGGCAGGCTCTGCGGTGCCCGGGCAGACGGCTCCGGAATGGTTAGAGGGCACATTACAAGCGCTGTCCTCATCTCTCCAGTGCATTCGTTGGTCTGGCATCAGGGGCATCTTCAGCAGGTGATCAAAGTAACGGATGGAGCTCTGACACGATACTGGCGTGGGGGGGGGGGAGGTGTGTGACCGGTGCAGCCACCTTCTAACCCTCAGATATCGGCATCCAATGGGATTGCTCAGTAATGCCCCAAAGTAGGAAGGCAAGGCGGCAGCATGTGGAAGTGTGGAGGGCGGTGGGGTCAGGCTTGGTGTCCACTGTGTTCTGCACTCTGTTCACACGGTAAGAGTCATCAGACGCACCTTGGGAGGAAGAGGAGGAGAGTATCAGCAAGAGAATTGGGTGCATAGAGCCTCTGCCAATCAGATGGGATGGAATAGGGCAGTGGTCCAGCCGTTGGGAAACTACAACTCCCATCATGCCCACTGATGTAGATTATATAAATGCATGATGGGAGTTGTAGTTTCCCATCAGCTGGAGGGCCGCAGCTTGCAGACGAGTGGAATAGGGTAATGGGGACAAAAGTGAGGACACCCCTAGTTAACAGCAAAAGTGAGGAAACCCCTAAGTGACAGCAAAAGTAAGGACACCCCTAAGTGACAAAAGTAGTGAGGACACCCCTATGACAGCAAAAGTGAGGACACCCCTATATGACAGCAAAAGTGAGGACACCCCTAAGTGGCAATGGACAAATTGTGCCCATAGTGTGAATATTTTGTGTGCCCCCATTTTCCAGCGCTGCTTTAACTCTCTTGGGCTTGGAGGTCACTAGAGCTTCACAGGTTGTAGCCACTGGAATCCTCTTCTCTCCTCCATGATGACATCACGGAGCTGGTGGATGGTAGACCTTGCGCTCCTCCACCTTCTGTTTGAGGAGGCCCCACAGATGCTCCATAGGGTTTAGGTCTGGAGATGCTTGGCCAGTCCAGCACCTTTACCCTCAGTCTCTTTAGCAGGGCAGTGGGGGTCTGGGAGGTGTTTGGGGTTATGTTGGATACTGCCCTGCAGCCCAGAAGGGAGGGGATCATGCTCTGCTTCAGGATGTCACAGGACATGTTGGCATTCATGGTTCCCTCAATGAACTGTAGCTCCCCACAGCCGGCAGCTCTCATGCAGCCCCAAACCATGACCCTCCCACCACCATGCCTGACTGTAGGCAGACACACTTGTCTTTGTCCTCCTCACCTGGTGCCGCCACACACGCCTGACACCATCTGAACCAAATAAGTTTCTCTTGGTCTCATCAGAGCACAGGACGTGGTTCCATTAATGAAGGTCCTTAGTCTGCTTGTCTTCAGCAAACTGTTTGTGGGCTTTCTTGTGCATCATCTATAGAAAAGGCTTCCCTCTGGGACGACAACCATACAGACCGATGCAGTGTGCGGTGTATGGTCTGAGCACTTACAGGCTGACCCTCCACCCCTGTAAACTCTGCAGCAATGCTGGCAGCTCTCATCTCTGGATATGACACCAAGCACGTGCACTCCTCTTCTTTGGTCAACCATGGTGAGGCCTGTTCGGAGTGTAACCTGTCTTGTTAAACCCCTGTATGGTTTTGGCCCCCGCGCTGCAGCTCAGTGTCAGGGTGTTGGCCCCCGTGCTGCAGCTCAGTGTCAGGGGGTTGACCTCTTCTTATAGCCTTGGCCATCTTTATGTAGAGCAACTAATTCTTTCTTTCAGATCCTCAGACAGTTCTTTGCCATGAGGCGCCATGTTAAACTTCCAGTGACCAGTATGAGAGAGTGTGAGAGCGATGACACCAAATATAACACACCTGCTCCCCAATCACACCTGAGACCTTGTAACACTAACGAGTCACATGACACTATGAAGGGAAAATGGCAAATTGGGCACAATTTGTCCATTTTCACTTAGGGGTGTCCTCACTTTTGCGGTCAGTGGTTTAGACATTGGTGGCTGTGTGTTTAGTTATTTTGAGGACACCACATTCACACTGTTACACAAGCCGGGCACTGGCTACTCTACATTGCATCAAAGTGTCAGATCCTCAGTGTTGTCCCATGAAAAGATATAATACAATTTTTACAAAAATGTGAGGGGTGTCCTGACTTCTGTGAGAAACTGTACTTATCCTATCCCGAGTTACATCCTGTATTATCCTCCAGAGCTGTGCTCACTATTCTGCTGGTGCAGTCACTGTACATACATTACTTATCCTGTACTGATCCTGAGTTACATCCTGTATTATCCTCCAGAGCTGCACTCACTATTCTGCTGGTGCAGTCACTGTCTACATACATTACTTATCCTGTACTGATCCTGAGTTACATCCTGTATTATCCTCCAGAGCTGCACTCACTATTCTGCTGGTGCAGTCACTGTACATACATTACTTATCCTGTACTGATCCCGAGTTACATCCTGTATTATCCTCCAGAGCTGCGCTCACTATTCTGCTGGTGCAGTCACTGTACATACATTACTTATCCTGCACTGATCCTGAGTTACATCCTGTATTATCCTCCAGAGCTGCGCTCACTATTCTGCTGGTGCAGTCACTGTACATACATTACTTATCCTGTACTGATCCTGAGTTACATCCTGTATTATCCTCCAGAGCTGCACTCACTATTCTGCTGATGTAGTCGCTGTGTATATACATTACTGATCCTGAGTTACATCCTGTATTATCCTCCAGAGCTGCACTCTCTCTCCTCTGCTGGTGCAGTCACTGTGCACATTGTACAGTCGTCTCGTGCAGGGTAAAACTACCTATCTACCCCCCTACATTACAGGCAGTCAGCTGAGCCATTAGAGGGGTGTGACAAGCCTGCTGACTGTTTCCACCAACCCCTTAGATAATGAATGCAGCTCTGGGGTATCCTACTTTTCTATAATACTGACGCTTATTTCATTCCCGGATTTGCTCTTTACCCTGGATGTGGTGAGGTGACACATGACTTACCCACACTCCAGGGTCAGGGAGACCCTCACTCCAATCTTAGCAACTCCACATCAAAGATCAGGGTGGCATTAGGAGGGATGATGCCAGGGTGCCCTGTGTGGCCGTAGGCATAGTCTGGGGTGCAGGTCAGACGTGCTCGCTCGCCCACACTCATCTGCAAAATAGAAAGCAGCGCAATAAGTATGAAGGAAACGCTGCACCCGTCATCAGTACAGAGGGGGGCAATTAACGGCTCCCCGCCAGCTTCCTGGCATAGAATCATCACATATTTTGGCGCAAGTTAAATATGCACCGAAACCTGCACCATTCAGCTATCGGCGGCCGGTGCTGCCAGTGTCCGAAAAATGTATTACTACTTACCCCATAAGTGATATAACGTATGGGGCAAATCTACGGCCAAGTTTACGACGAGGTGTCCTCACAACCCCCCCCCCCCCTCCCCCTGTGTCACCTGTATGACGCCTTCCTCCCAGCCGCGGATCACTTCATTCCTTCCGACGCAGAAGCAGAAGGGCTTGTTTCTGTCGCGAGAGGAGTCGAACTTCCTTCCGTCCTGCAGATACCCTGAAACGGCGAAGAGAGTAGACGGCTGAGAGACGGTCAGTGTCCTGGACTCCTACAGCCGGGAGACCCCAGGAGGAGTGGGAAGAGTGTCGGGTGCTACATCTACAGGACGAGGACCTCCGGGGTGCAAGAGAACCGAACCTGCACCACTACAGGGGAGCACTGTGTTCTCTCCATTCTGTTCTATGGGAGTTCCCAGTACAGGGGAGCGCTGTGTTCTCCATTCTGTTCTATGATGAGTTCCCAGTACTGGGGAGCGATGTGTTCTCCATTCTGTTCTATGGGAGTTCCCAGTACAGGGGAGCGCTGTGTTCTCCATTCTGTTCTATGGGAGTTCCCAGTACAGGGGAGTGCTATGTTCTCCATTCTGTTCTATGGGAGTTCCCAGTACAGGGGAGCGCTGTGTTCTCCATTCTGTTCTATGGGAGTTCCCAGTACAGGGGAGCGCTGTGTTCTCACGAGTCTGATCTATGTGAGTTCCCAGTACAGGGGAGCGCTGTGTTTCTCCATTCCTGTTCTATGGCAGTTCCAGTTCAGGGAGTGCTGTGTTCTCCATTCTGTTCTATGGGAGTTCCCAGTACAGGGGAGCGCTGTGTTCTCTCTATTCTGTTCTATGGGAGTTCCCAGTACAGGGGAGCGCTGTGTTCTCTCTATTCTGTTCTATGGGAGTTCCCAGTACAGGGGAGCGCTGTGTTCTCCATTCTGTTCTAATGGGAGTTCCAGTACAGGGGAGCGCTGTGTTCTCCATTCTGTTCTATGGGAGTTCCAGTACAGGGGAGCGCTGTTTTCTACATTCTGTTCTATGGGTGTTCCCGGTACAGGGGAGCGCTGTGTTCTCCATTCTGTTCTAAGGGAGTTACCAGTACAGGGGAGCGCTGTGTTCTCATTCTGTTCTATAGGGAGTTTCCCAGTAACTAGGGGAGCACCGTGTTCTCTTAGACTGTTCTATAGAAAGTTCCCAGTATCCAGCGAGTGGGACATGTTCGGGCTTTCGGCCAATTCAGAAACTCCATAGAGAGAATGGAGAACACAGCGCTCCCTGTACTGGGAACTCCATAGAACAGAATGGAAACACAGCGCTCCCCTGTACTGGGAACTCCATAGAAAAATGAATTGGAATAAGAACTCACAGCGCTCCCCTGTACTGGGAACTCCCATAGAACAGAATGGAGAACACAGCACTCCCCTGTACTGTGAACTTCCATAGAACATAATGGAGACTTGTGTCAGAGTGTGACCGGATCTCTATTCTGAGCCAACACTTTCAGGGACCCATTCCCAAGATAGATGTGGGGTCCAGAGGTGGGAACTGCACCCGTCAGAATTTGATGGCAGACCTTAACAATAGGCCAACAAAGTCTATGGTTGGGGCCTCCCTTTAATAAATCCGACTTATCTGCTACTGTCCAGGTGTCAAAATCCGAGCTCCACCCCAGCTATGAGCAGCCATAGAAACGCATCAGTCGGGATTCAAGGACTGGTCAGGTCACAGAGACGTGCCTAATCTGGAGACAACTGAAACAAACCCTCAGCTGTGAGAAGTGTTAGGTTTCTGCAGGTTTTCAGGATGTCACTAATGCTATCCGGCATTGAAATGGTGCTCACACGCCCCACAGGGGGGACAAAACACAAAGGAGAAATCTCGTATGACAGGAAAGGAGACAGGAAGCGGGCGAGACTGCAGGAAACACGCGGCAGCCGAATATCCTGAGCTGGAAAAACTCCGCATGGAACAGACCTGAAGGACACAAGAGTCCCCTCACTGGATCCCAGCCCAAGTCAGGGCTGCAGAACCATGAGGACCAGACCCGGGAGCGACGCCAGCCTGATAATCCTGGGTGCTCCAACCAGAGACACTGATGGGATATCTGCATTTCACATCTGGGCCCCAAACCTATCTCAGGAACGGGCCACGAAAGCATCAGGTCAAAATAGAGACTCTGTACACGACTTTCCATTCTGTTCTATGGGAGTTCCAAGTACAACCGAACACTCCACTCCCCTGTACCGGGAACTCCCATAGAGGAGAATGGAGAACACAGCGCTCCCCTGTACCGGGAACTCCCATAGAGGAGAATGGAGAACACAGCGCTCCCCTGTACCGGGACCTCCCATAGAGGAGAATGGAGAACACAGCGCTCCCCTGTACTGGGAACTCCCAATAGAAACGGGAATAAAAGGGGAACACAGCGCTCCCTGTACTGGGGAACTACCATAGAACAGAATGGAGAGTCCCACAACAGCATAAAAGCGCTCGACCCTGTACATGGGAAACTTCCCACAATCGAACAGAATGGAGAGTCCATTCTGAGCTGACATTTTTTGAGGGTTTGTTCCCGGGATAGTCTGGTTTAATTTTTCCAAAAACTTCCACCCTGGTCCATGGACTGGATCTGGTTTTGCACCCTCGCCCCATTTTATCTGTCACAAGCAGGGCTGTGGAGTCGGCAAGCCAAAGCCCCGTCTCCGACATACGCGGCGCATGTTTAAGTGATAACTTTACCATAGTAAAATGGTAACATCCGGCTGTTTATCACCTTATGATACAATAATCAAGCTATTTAGGTAGAACAGACACTGAAAGCAAAAGGGTAACAATGTTTGATCTTTTGAACACTTGTGGGTAGAGTTGAAGAAAAAGTTTTGGTTTTTGACCCCAAGCAGTTGAAAAATTGGGAATTTAAAAGGAGACCTGGGAAAATTTTGGTCCCAATGATGTTAATTTTTTCTTTAACCCGAAGCCCAGAAAGGCGGGGCAGTAGAAATCCAAGGGTGGTTTTTTTAAAAATCAAACAAAAAAAAATAAAATTTTTTTTAAACTTTGTTTTTTAACAAAAAAAGTAAAAGGGGGACGGGAATAAAAAGCAAATGGCAATGTTAAATTCTTGAACAAATTTTGTTAAGTTAGGAAAATGATTGTTTTTAAAAATTCAGTAGCCCCATTTAAAAAGCGGGTATGGTGAGATTGGACCGGGAAAAGTCAACAAGTTCAAAACATTTTAATTTTTTATTTTTTAAAAAATATTTATTGGATATATTTTAACACAAAAAAATTTAAATATGAAAAAATGAGGAACATTTGTGGGTCTCGAATTTGTTCGGGAAAAATGTTTTGCCCCCCACAGATCCTGCATACATGACCTCACATCTGATCCATTTTTTCCGGGCTAGAGAAAGGGCCTCTCTACACTAACTTTTGGGGGGCAAAGCGGTGACCCAGGGGGACATCTTAACAATTCGGTATAAAAAATTTGCCTCAGCCACAGTAGGTCTGTAATGGTTGATCTTTACTTCTTTGAAAAAGGTAAAAAAATTTTGTGAAATCGTTTGCCAGGAGCGGAATCTTTTCCCTGGGCAGCGCTTTGCTGCTCCATGTCATCAATTACATCCTCTGTGGGGGGTGAAGATATGGGAGCGAACCCCCGGGCCGGACCCAATTTTCTTTTTGTCTTTGCATCAAACTAACTGGCCCAATTATTATAATTTTGGGAGTGGGCCCCTTTTATGACGACTTGGGGAACCCTGCAAAATAGGCACCCGACCCCACAGCCGGGTCACAACCCCAAACTAAAGGAGGGCAAAAAAAAAAATACATTATTTTCCATGTGCGCGGGCAAAGAAGACGGTAAATAGGATGGTCTGAGCAAGGGATTTGAGCCTGTGTATCAGGAAACAGACTACAATAAAGCTAAAATCAGCACCGAGAGCACTGGACCTGAAAGGACTCGAGGGGGACGCTCACTTCAGGCAATTTAAAGGGGTCGTCCAGTTAATTTATTTTAGTTCATAAAGGGTAAAAGATTTTTGTGCCAGCCATAAACATATCTCGGGACTCCCCATCATATGCCCACCGCTTTTTGGCCCCTTCTTGGAAATGTTGTCCTGAAAACGAAAGAGGATACAGAGGTTATCAGCAAATATATCCCCTGCTACACAGTGTATACAGGCGTCTCCTATCCCTGTTGACCCGAGTTACTTTGTTTATCCCAGAGTGCATTCCTATTTGGGGTGCAGTACTGTGTAAAATACATTTATGATCCGGTTCCCCCGTAATTTTTCCCCCAGAGTGCCCCCTATTCGGGGTGCAGTATGTAATAATTACTTATCCTGTACTGACCCTGAGTTACATCCTGTTTATCCCCCAGGCTGCACCCCCACTATTCTGCGGGGTGCAGGGCTTTTAGGGGTTTTTTTTTGGCTATTCCATTGTTGCTTGTTACCTTTATGGGATACAAATAAAGAAGTTTTTCTCACTCCCTTGGTAACCTGTTATCTCCTTTTGCCATTCTTTTATATTCCAGAGTGCATCACTATTTGCTGGGCAGTCATTGTAATACATTACTTACCCTGTACTTTCCTTGAGTTAAACCCTGTTTATCCCCGAGCTGCTCATATTTGCTGGGGCAGTCCCCCTTCATACATTATTTTCCCTTAGTCCCGAGTTACATTTCATGGCCAAAAAGTTTTGAGAATGACCAAAAATTTTGATTTTTTTTTGTGTTCATTTCTTTTTTTTGGTTTTTTTGTCGATGTTTTTATCACATTTTACAAAGAAATTTCCCAAGGGGAAAAATTTCAGAATTTTTTTTGATTAAAACCAAAAGCTTTTATTTTTGGGACGAATGATTTAAATGCAGGAGGGTTTTAATTTTTTTTATTTGCCCTTTAAAGTTTGGACCCTTTTTTTTCCCTTCTTCAGGACCTCTGAAATTTCCCCCTGGATGCTCTCAATCCCCTTCGGGGAAAAAATTTGACTGATAGCCGCCCATTTTTTGCACAATAATGTTGCTTTTTGTCACAATTTGTTGGTTTTTTTTTTGCCCACCGTCTTTGTGTTTGACCAAAATTCTCAAGGGGATTAAGATTGGGGGTTTCCAGGCCATGGCCCCAAAAATTTTGTTTTGTTCCCTGAGCCATTTAGTTATCCCCGTTGCTTTATGGCAGGGCTCATCTTGTGGAAAGGGGCATTGTTGATCCCCAAACTGCTCTTGGACGGTTGGGGGAAAAGTTGCTCTTGGGGACATTTGGTCCTTCTTTTTCATGGTGTGTTTTTTAGGCAAGACTTTTAGAGAGCCGTTCCTTGGTGAGAAGCAACCCACATGAATGGTTTGGATGCTTTACAGTTGGTGAGAAAGACGGTGGGTATCGTCACCTTGTCTTCTCCGAACAAGCTGTTTTCCAGTTTCCCAAACATTCGGAAAAAGGTTCTTTGGAAAAATGACTTTACCCAGTCCTCAGCAGTCACCCCCTGTACCTTTGGCAGAATTCAGTCTGTCCCTGATTTTTTTTTTGGGAGGAAGTGGCTTTTTTTGGCCCTCCTTGAAAAGGGCCCTTGGCCCCCATGGTCTCCGCTTCCAGTGCTGCAGTGCACTCCACCTGCTGTGCCTTTCCCTGAGAAGCTCTGCACGTGGTAGCCCGACCCCAAGCTGAAACACTTTTAAGAGACGGTCCTGGCGTTGCTGGTCTTTTTTGGGGGCGCCCGGACCCTTTTTTTGGCAAAAAATGGAACCTTTTCCCCTTGAATTCCTTGATGATGCGTAGTTTGTTGATGAGGTGAAATCTTTCTAGCTGCGATGCTCTTCCTGTTAGGCCGTTTTGGGTGAAATGTGACTGCAGGTTTTTTTAAAGATAACCGGTTAACAGAAGAAAAAAATGATCCCAAGCCCCCAGCTCCTTTTTTAAAGTGTCCAGTGGTGTGTTTCTTACTTAATCATGACGATTGATTCCACCCCTGTCCTCATCAACCCCCCCAAACGGGTTAAGGAGAAATCCTAAAACCATGTTAGTGCTCCTTTAAGGCGGGCCCCTGCAATGAAGTGGAAAATGTTTTGGGGGAAAAAGTTTTTTTCTAGGCAACTATTTCTTTGCAATTAATTGCTGTTAAACTGATACTCTTTTTTAACATTTTCCCGGAGTATTGCAAAAAGCCATTTATAAAACCTATGCAGTAGACTTTTTAAAAATTTTTTTTTGGGTTTATTCTCAAAATTTTGGCCATGCTGTTTAACTCCAGAGCGCACTCACATTCTGTGGTGCAGTCACGGTACATACATTACAGTGTATTCTATAACAGTCCCCCAGTAAATTTCAGTGATTCATTTGAGGGAGCTCCCTCCCGTCACATTTAAATGTTCATAAAGAGGCAGCCCCCCCCCCCAGTCGCATTTTATAATGATCACATAGGAGGCCAAAATCCCCCCCCCAGTCAATTTAAAGTGTATTCTATTGAGGCAGCTCCCTTTCCCAGTCACATTATACAATGTATCCTATAGGAGGCAGCTCCCCTCCCCCAGTCACATTATACAGTGTATTCTATGGAGGGAGCCCTTCCCCGTCACATTTAAATGTATTTTTTGGGGCAGCTCCCCTTTTCCCCCATCAAATTGACAGTGTATTCTATATTTGAGGCAGCTCCCCCCCCCCCTGTCACATTGTTTAAAATGTATTATAGAGGCATCCCCTCCCCGTCAATTTACATGTATTCTATATGAGGCAGCTCCCCTCCCCCAGTCACATTGTACAGTGTATTCTATATGAGGCAGCTCCCCTCCCCCAGTCACATTGTACAGTGTATTCTATATGAGGCAGCTCCCCTCCCCCAGTCACATTATACAATGTATCCTATAGGAGGAAGCTCCCTTCCCCAGTACATTTACATGATTCTATAGGAGGCAGTCCCTCCCCCAGTACTTTTACAAAGTATCCTTAGGAGGGAGTCCCTTCCCCCCCGTACATTTTTAAGTGTATTTTTATGAGGGGAGCTCCCTCCCCCGTCACTTGTACAGGTATTCTATATGAGGCAGCTCCCCTCCCCCAGTCACATTATACAATGTATCCTATAGGAGGCAGCTCCCTTCCCCCAGTCACATTATACAATGTATCATATAGGAGGCTGCTCCCTTCCCCCAGTCACATTATACAATGTATCCTATAGGAGGCAGCTCCCTTCCCCCAGTAAAAATTTTTACAGGTACCCTTTTGAGGGGGCTCCCCTCCCCAGTCACATTTACATGTATTTATATGGGGCAGCCCCCCCCCCCCAGTCATTTTTTAATTATTTATATGGGGAGCTCCCTCCCCCCGTCACATTTTACAATGTTTCTATAGAGGCGTCCCCTCCCCAGTCAATTTTACAGGGATTTTATAGAGGCAGCTCCCTCCCCGTAATTATACAATGTATCCTATAGGAGGCAGCTCCCTTCCCCCAGTCACATTATACAATGTATCCTATAGGAGGCAGCTCCCTTCCCCCAGTCACATTTAAATGTATAATGGGGTTCCCTTCCCCCAGTCACATTATACAGTGTATTCTATAGGAGGCAGCTCCCTTCCCCCAGTCACATTGTACAGTGTATTCTATATGAGACAGCTCCCCTCCCAATCACATTATACAATGTATCCTATATGAGGCAGCCCCTCCCCCTTTATAGTGGAGGCGCCGTCACGTGACACGCGGTGCAGCCGATATTACCGTCCCCGGGGCAGATGGAATCCACAGTCACTCCCATACTGGTCACCGTTACACACAGCTCACACCGAGGACAAGCCGCCGCCGCGCTGGGAAACAAGGAGAGCGTCGTGACGTCAGCACAGGGGAGGGCACGTCGCTCCGATCCGCGTCACTCATTGGTTCACCTTCCCGCATCGCTCGGATGACGTCACCACGCCTGCTCCTTTTCACACGCTTTGTTTGTCAGGGAGCGACAGTGACGTGCGCGGCGGCCATGTTTAGTACTGGCAGACTTCTTCATTCCGCGGCTTAATCCAGCCTGGGAAGCAGAGGGTGGGGTTCCAGGTTCAAAAATGGCCGCCTGAGGAGGTTTTTGAGCGTAGTCACGTGACTCAGGGCCATGAAGGAGCCTTTTGTTGTTGTGACAATGGTCCCCCCTATTTGTGTAATGGGGGCCCGGGTCATGGAAAGCTGGGGTTATAGTACTACGCCCCCAGCTTGCTGGTTTCACCTTCAAGAGGAGTCATTACATTCTAGGTCCGGACACATTTTAGCTTGTCAGCCCCTATGTGGACAGGAAATGATGGCAATGTCCGTACATCGCTGCCTATATGTTTGGTTTTCCTATACGTAAAAAAAAATTTTTTGCAAATTTTTTTAAAACGCGCCTTTAAGAAACATACTGCGCCCAAAACCCTTCCCGATGCCCCGGCTACAGCTCCTAATTGTTTTCATTGACTTTTTTTTAGGATCTATTGTATAGCGGCTCATTTATTTTCATTGGGTGGGAGGCAAAAAATGCCGTGCTTTCCCCCAAAAAACCTCGCAAACCCCAATGGGGATATCGAAAACCCTGTGCACCCCAAAAACCCACCAATACGCTCCCCCACAACAGCTCTCTTGCCCTAACATGGAGCTTCAGTCTCCCCCCCCTTTTAGGTTATAAAGGGACCCCCATATAGAATCACCTGTGCCCTAATCACTACCTCAGTTCCCCCCATAGCAATGTTATCAACAGTGACCCCATCATAGTATCACCTGTGCCCCAATCACTATCTCAGTCTCCTCCAATAGCAGTGTTATCAATAGTTTCCCCATCATATAATCACCTGTGCCCTAATCACTACCTCAGTTCCCCCCATAGCAATGTTATCAACAGTGACCCCATCATAGTTCACTGGCCCCAAAAAAACTACCCTTTGTCTCCCCTCTGCAAAGATTCAAAAGGGACCCCATAAAAGTGTCAACACCTGTGCCCCAATGGTCATCTAAGTCTTATCCCTAGTACCCCGTTAACAAAGATATCATGTACCCCCAAACCCAAAGAAGCGCTGGGTATAATGAACCACAATCTTCCCCATAACTGTATTAACTTTTAAAGCATCCCTTAAAGGGGGGGTCTCGTACGCATTTGGCAGCGTTTATAAGGTTGCTAAGCAGAGCTTGTGAAAAGGAGGGGCGTTTTGTCTCCCCCCCAGGGCGTATCTTCTCTTCTCGACTCTCTGCCCAAAAGTGTTTTCATTGAGGATTCATTCTGTGTGGTCGGGGGGGAAATGAGAGGTTTTTCAGCTGTCGTTGGAAGTGAAAGCTAAGTGTAATCCATGTTTTATTACATTTTTTCCCCCTCTTTTGTAACTAGAATGGGCATTTTTTCATTCAGGATTCTGGGAAAGGGGCGGGTGATTTTTTTTTTCTCTGTTTTCTCTCTTCAACAGTGATTAAACCTGCGATGATTACACTTGACCTTAAGATTGCAGAACAAACCATACCTTTATCTGTTTTTGTTTACTGGGGGTGCACAGATCTCTCTCTCTGCTGCAGGACCTCTGATCGCTGTCAGTGACAAACCCCACAGCCCATACATCGCACCTCTATCACTGATTGCTGTCAGTGATGTGATATTTCTCTCTCTCACTCTTCGTAGCGACAAAACCCCTTTAAAGGAGTGGTCTCATTACAAGCTTTCAGCCTACTTCAATGTGTCTGGCAGCAAAGGATTTTTTAATTCAGGGGCGTGCTTCTTGTCTGCCACTTCTCCTCCCTCTTCCCCGCTCCCCTCAGCACACAGACAGCTCTCCTTCTATACAGCAGGGGGAGGGCGAGGGAGTTTGCTGCCAGAGTTAACCCTGTGTGTGCCTGCCTAGGTCTGCTGCTCACTGCTGGATCAGCTGCACTGTCAGCTCCACGGAGACAGGAGAGGGCTGATCTATGAGTGTGGAGAGGTCTGTGAAGCTGTGTATGCTAATAGCAGAGCAGGGGGGATGCAAGTGTTCCTAGACCCCCTGCTTAGCATACAAATCTCCATCTCAAGCAACAACAAACAAACTCTGTCAGAACAGACACAGGGCAGCTGTGAAGTGTGTTACTATAATCACGATGTGTCACTAGTACAGCAGAGCATGAAGCCTTCACATGCCTCCCTGATCTGTTCTATTAGTACTGTATAGTCAGAGCTCCACAGACACATCATGATTATAGTAACACACTTCATTGCTGTCACATCTATTGATCAGCCTCACCTCTGCTCTCCTCAATCTGTGTAGAGAGCAGGAGGCAGCAGGCACACACAAGTTTAATCCAGCTACACAGACACAGAAGCCAGAACCCTCCCCCTCCCTTCCCTACAGAAGCATACTGTGTGGGAGGGGCTCTGTCCTCTGACCTGTATTCAGAGGCTGATGAGTCATCAGCACTGACAGCCAGTGAGATAAAGATCAACAGGTTGGCTGCTATAGGGATTTCAGGAGCTGATGCACTACTACTAACAGGGATAACTCAAAATCAGTACTACATTTGTAATAAACATATATTGCAAAGCTGCTTGTTTTTTAAAGATCTTTTAATTAAAACCCAATCATTGTAGCGAGACAACCCCTTTAATCTATCCCCAAATAGCAGTGGTATCCATAGTGGCTCCATAACATTATCATCACCTGTGCCCCAGTGACAACCTCAGCCTTACCTATAGCATAATTGGTTTACCCCCAAATCAATATTGGCTACAGCACCCTTGTAACCGTATTAACTACACGGCTTCCATGACAGCCTCATTCTCTTCCTCTATAGCAGTACTATCGATAGTGTCCCCATAACAGTATATAATCTGTGACCCAATGACCACCTCAGTCTTACCCATAGCTGAATTAGTTTACCTCCAAATCGATGTCGACTACAGCACCCACCCTTATAACAACCCTGTAAGTATCCCCCATAACTGTATTAACTATGGGGCTCCCATGGCAGCCTGTGACCCATTGACCACCTCAATTTTATCCATAGTACCCCATAACAAAAGCATGCTCACTGTACCCCCAAACCAATATTACCTTCAGTGCCCTTATAATAACACCCTGAGTATCCCTCCTAACTATATTAGCTGCAGGACTCCATGACAGTCCATTATTTCCCACTATAGCAGTGTTTTCCATAGTGGCCCCATAACTGTGCCATCATCAGTGCTCCAAAGAGTAACTCATTCTTACCTAAAAAACGTTTAAAACAAAAAAAAATCATTCATTTACCCCCCAAACACTATTATCTCCCCTTACAATGACACCTTAGGTCTCACCCATAACTGTATTAACTACAGGGTTTCCATGACATCCTCAGTCTCCCCCCATAGCAGTGTTATCAAGTGACCCCATAACAGTTTCATCTGTGCCCCAATGACCACCCTGGTCTTACCCATAGTATCCTCATAACAATAGCAAACTCACTGGACCCCAAAACCAATGTTAGCTACAGTGTCCTTGTAATGACACCTTAGGTCTCCCCCTTAACTGAATTAACTACAGGCTTCCCATGACTACCTCATTCTCCCCCACTAGCAGGTGTAACTATCAACAGTGACCCCATAACAGTGTCATCATCATCTGTGCCTCAATGGCCACCTAAATCTTACCCATAGTACCCCTAAACCTATGTTAGCTGCAGTGCCCCCACAATGACTCTTGTAGTCTCCCCCATAACTGTCTTATGACAGCTGCAGTCTCCCCCCATAGCATTGGTATCATTTGTGCCCCAATGACCATCTCAATCTTACCCATAGTGTACCTCTAAATTGCAGCAGTGCCCTCATAATGACACCCTTAGTCTCCTCCATAACTGTATTAACTACAGGGCTTCCACGACCGCTCCAGTCTCCCCCAACAGTTTTTTTATGAACCAAGTTCGGTATACATCTGTGCCCACAATAAAATGACTCACATCTCAATTACCCCTTACCAATAGTGTACCCCTAAACTGCGGCAGTGCCCTCACAATAACACCAGTAGTCTCCTCCATAACTGTATTAACTACAAGGCTTCCACGACCGCTCCAGTCTCCCAAAATAGCAGTGGTATCATCTGTGCCCCAATGACCACCTCAACCTTACCAATAGTGTACCCCTAAACTGCGGCAGTGCCCCCACAATGACACCAGTAGTCTCCTCCATAACTGTATTAACTACAGGGCTTCCACAACAGCTCCAGTCTCCCCCCATAGCAGTGGTATCATCTGTGCCCCAATGACCACCTCAGTCTTACCCATAGTGTACCCCTAAACTGCAGCAGTGCCCCCACAGTGACTCCCGTAGTCTCCTCCATAACTGTATTAACTTCAGGGCTTCTCATGACTACCTCATTCTCCCCCACTAGCAGGTGTATCAACAGTGACCCCATAACAGTATCATCTGTGCCCCAAATGACCACCTAATTCTTACCCATAGTAAAGTTCTAAACCTGTGTTAGCTGCAGTGCCCTCACAATGGCTCCCGTAGTCTCCCCCATAACTGTATTATGACAGCTCCAGTCTCCCCCCATAGCAGTGGTATAATTTGTGCCCCAATGACCACCTCAATCTTACCCATAGTGTACCCCTAAACTGCAGCGCTGCCCCCACAACAACACCCATACTCTCCCCCATAACTGTATTAACTACAGGGCTTCCACGACAGCTCCAATCTCTCCTCCCCTTCAGCCATAGTGCTCCCATAATGGCGCCATGGTCGAATGTCCCAATCATAAGTGCTTCAGTCTCCTCTGAAACGTGTGTGCTTCAGTGCCAAATTATTATAACTATTAGGCCAACAAAGAGTTAGCGCACCAGAGCCACCTCCGGTTACCTCCCGATGAGGCGCAGGTTCTATGTGCGAAACGCATCGAGTTTTATTATTTCATGAAATCAATCAGTGATATCTATTAATCATAATCCTTTTTGGATGCGGTGATTTCCCCTAAACTATTGGAAACTGAGCGCGGGGGCAAGTTTTTACCTGTATTCAATGTCCTCTCCCGGATCTTCGCTTTGAGGTTTGGAGCCTAAGCCGACGGCAGCTGCAGTAACCTCCCAGTTCTAAATGTTCCTGTCAGAGTTGCGCCTCCACCCTTAGCACCTGGTTTATTTGGATGTGGGCTGCGCCGCTTTCTGTTCTTTTTTTTTTTTTTTTATCCTGCCTATCCAGATCGGCTACTTGTGTGACTAATTGGACTCTGCGTAACCTGATTTGACACTACAGACTTTCTGAAGTTATTTGGATACATTGTTGCAAACAATAAGTGGAAGATAATAATATGTAACTAAAAGCTGAAAAATTGTACAACGCGTTGTGCACTTTCACGAAAACGGAGACTGCGGAATGTTTTTGGAGTGATTTGCTTGAGTGCCTCCGTAATATCACTATTATTAGCACAAATGTCAGCCTCAGTCCCTCCCCCATAGCAGTCTTAAAGGGGTTTTGCCATGATCTCATTTCATACCTCTTGCATCTTTCTCTTAAGCTGTGTGTGCTCAGAAGGAGGCGTGTTTGATTTGTTTGAATTGCATATCATGTGACCCAGCAGGATGACATCACCAGGCCTTTCTTGTTTGTAGTCAAAAAAGGTCTGTTTATGTAAAGCATTGTGAGTAGCTGAGAGGTAAAGTTTTTGCCTCCAGGCACAAGGGTCCTAGGTTCAAATCCCTGCAGGAACCAAACCTGTGGATTTTTTTTTCCCTCTTTATCAATGCACATACCTCATTGAGGTTTCTTTTTTATTTATTTGCACTGTTTGACTAATTACTGAGGAATACAGAGGACGGGAGTAGAGTGACAGCACCTGGGATTGAACACTCGCTCAGCAGTGAGTGTGTGTGATTACTAAGGACCCACAGGGGACGGGGTGAGTTGACAGCTCTGGGTTTAAAACACTCAGTAGCTGCCTGAGAGGAGAGGTGATGTTGAGCATGTGCGACTAGGACTGAGGAGCTCTCGTCACTGGTTGTATCCCCTGGAGACGAGCTGTAAACAATGGATCACTAAAGGAGCAGCTAAAACCAAAACGTCCAGAATTTTTAATAATAATGAATGGTGAAAATGTTTGTTATTTCATTTGCAAGCTTCCCACGTCAATTTTACTTTGTGGCAAAACCCCTTTAACCATAGTGACCCCAAAATAGTATCATTCTCACCCACCTATATCAGCATTTGCCCGCGATTCCACAACCTGTTTTCCAGTAATGACCACCTATCTACTGAATGAGCGCTAGCCACAGAACTGGCCGAGACAGAGGGAAGGGGCGAGCCCACTGCCACCTGCAATAGTCTGGAGTCACATGGCATATTTTTCCTTCGGATAGGACTACGACAGGTGCAGGCAACACCTCTGATACCTACAACTATCTCAAGAGCTGTCGCCTAAAGCTCCCTGTTTATAAGGGTATGTTCACACAGCGTAATTGCGGCGCGTACAGTGCGAACTATGGATTACCGTAATTTCGGCGCGCATTTTGCTCGTATTAGAGCGCAAGTACGACGCGAAATGCGCGCCGAAATTTGCCTGTGTGAACATACCCTAAGGCTATGTTCACACGGGTTAAATTGGGGCGCATTTCGCCATGTATGTTGCGGCGTACTGTGATCAAATACGAGCAAAATGCGCCCAGTCATTACGGTAATCCACAGTTCTCATAGAGAACTATGGATTACGCCTCTTCTCCCCGGGCGTACAATACGCCGCACGGGGAGATAAGTGACATGACATTTATTCATGGCGCTTACGCGCCGCGAGTAGTGACAGTCTATGGGGCCGGCGGGCTGCTGGCCCCCCCGCATCTCGAGCTCCCGAGCACACGGCATAATTGCGGGGCGTACTGTATACTCCGCAATTACGCCGTGTGAACATAGCCTAAGGGTATGTTCACACGGTGTGTTGGGTCCGTGTGAACATACGTTTTTAGGTGCGTGTTTGGATCCATCTATCGGACCCTAAACGGACCCAAACACGTATCTTACAATGAGCAATGTGATTTTAAGTTGCTTTCACTATGAGACATGCCTCGGCGTTCAGACGAGTGATCACCGTCTCATTGCGTCTTTCGGATCCGTTCCAAGAATTCTCATGTCAATTCTTGATCTGTTTGATGCAGCAGACGCCCTATTTAAAACTATAGGTGTGATCCTGCTGCAGCCAACACGGATCCAAACACACAGCTGCATGTTGGATGCATTCTGGATCCAAAATCGCCGTGTGAACATGCCCTAACTGAGCAGTGGCCATGCAAACACGGCCATGCCTCCGACTACTGAGTGAGATAAGTGCAAATCCCACTAATAGACATTTATGCCATATCCTATCCCTATTACAGAAACGTCTGGAGATGCAAACACCCCTTTGAAGGGGAGACTACCTTCACATTTTTTTTTTCACATATTGACAATTATAAGCGACTGTTGTATTTTTTTTTTCATTTAATTTTTTGGAAAGTTCCCCCACTTCAATGACTTCACGGTTTGTCTCCGACTTCCCCTCTGTGAGCTCTGATAGCAGCAGTGAGGATCGATTGATGCTTCTCTTCCATGCAGATTATAGATTGAGAGGTGTAAGGGTTTGTGCACATTAATATGTAGCTCTCTATGAGAATTATGGATTACCATAATCTTGGCCCGCGTCTCGCCCGTATTAGAGCGCAAATACGTGGCGAAATGCGCGGCGAAATTACGGTGCGTGAACATACCCTAAGGCACAGGTGTCAAACTGCGGCCCTCCAGCTGTTGGGAAACTACAACTCTCAAACACACAAGTAACCTATTATTTATAAGCAATCGTATGCACCTTTTGTTTGTTCAGTCGGAATGCGAGTCTTCCATAGCTCGCATATTAAACATGTTTGGTCAATTTGCAAAAAAAGTAGACAGGAATTGTTAATTTCTAGGAAAAAAGATGAGAGGAGGCACAATAGAGTTACCATGGTCTCTACATATGATAAACATGCAACAATGATTAAAAAAACAATTAATAAATACTGGGCCCTTATGAGACATGATCCACAGTATGGCAGTTTATTCAGGGAACCACCATTGTTCATATATCGAAAAGGACACACATTAGGACAGAGCCTTATAAGCTCTGACATTAAGAAAATCAACCAAAATAGACAGATGCAGCTACGCCCTGAAAAAAGTGGAACGTATCCCTGTTTAAACTGCCAAAACTGCAACAGTATTATTAAAGGCTCAGAAATTAGTCATCCAACACAAGGCACCCCTATTAAAATTCGAGGATACCACACTTGTCAGAGCAGCGCGGTAATATATCTTTTGAAATGCCCCTGTGGGAAACCGTATGTTCGGGCAAACTAGTAGACAAGTGAGAATACGGCTCAATGAGCATAGATCGGCCATCCGGCTTTACAAACAGAAGAAGGATAAATCAGAAAATGATAATCGTGATTTGCAATTCAATGAGAAAAGTAAATTTGATGAAAATACCGTAGCACGCCATTTCTTCGAGGCACATCATAACGTATCAGAACTTAAATGGTGCGTACTGGAAAGAGTTAAAAGTCAGTCTGTTATAAACCTGAGTGAACATCTAACTAAAAGAGAAAGCTTCTGGATAGTAAGCTTGGATGCTCTCAGCCCTAAAGGGTTAAATGAAAAGTTAGAATTGAAAGTGTTATTATAATTGTATATGTCTGTGATTTTGGAAAGGTATATAAGTAGCATACTTACCTCCCTGCGCCGGCTTGATAAAGAAGTTCATTCTTCGAAACGTCGCCCGGGTGTGCGGACGGCTCCTGCCCTCCAGCTATCCTCATATCTAATACCATTGAAAATATGGACTACGCTTTAATGCGATAAGTATTGCACCTTTTCCTATGACTTCAAAGACTGTTGTCTGTTTTTTGTATCGATCATGATTACAAGGAGCAAATATTTTTAAAGAAAGTTTTGGTTAAATTGCTATAGATGGAAACTACAATCTCCATCATGCATTTATAATAATCTAGAACATGGGCATCGAATGGGAAGATTGTTAGTTTTCCAAAAGCTGTAGGGCCCGCACGTTTGACAACCCCTCTGCCCAAGGTATGTTCAACAATGGTCTAATTGCGTCGCTTACAGTTATGCGCCGCAATAACGCCGTGTGTTTTTAGAGTCGCGTCGTGAGCACAGAATTCCTAAAAGCGGCGGAGTACAAAGTTCAGAAAAATATCAAATATAAAAAACATCACCACAAACAAGAATAAAAAAAAATAAAAATGAAGAAAACAATAATTAAAAACGAAAAATAAAAAAAAACCCCTCATCAACCCCCATCACCGACAGTCCCTCCCCAAAACAAACACAAACAAAAAAAAATAAGAAAAAACAAAAAAAAACTCCCCCCACCCTCAATTCCCTCCACCAGCAGAAAAAACACGCAAAAAACAAAAACCAAAACCCACAACAAAAAACAACAAAAAAAAAACCAAAAAATCCACACCTCCACCGCCACCCAATTCCCCAAAAAAAAACCAAAAAACGAACACCCCAAAAAAAACAACCCAAACAAAACGACACCAAATATAAACACAAAAAATAAAAAAAAAAAAAAAACAACCCCCAAAACAAAAGTTATAATAACCAGGATAAAAAAACCCACACCCACCACCACTCCGCCCCCCTCCTCTCTCCACAGCGCACCCCCCCCCGCCGCCCTACCCCGACCCCCGCGTCCCACCTCTAACCCTCCCACCCCCCCCTCCCCCCCGCACTCCCGCCCCGCTCTACCCTCCCAACACCGTCCCCCGCACCCACCCTCCCACCCGGCCACCTCCTTACCCCCCCCCCTCCTCACCCCCCACCCCACCCTCCGCCCCCCCCCCCCCCACCCCCCCCCCTCACCCACCCGAACAATGAAAAATTAACCTCCATCCACAAAAAACCAACACCCCCCGCACTCTAAAAAGACTTGACCCAACTGTAAATGAATGCAGAAACAACATAAAACCGTCGCAAACACAAACAACCGGACCAAAGCGAGTGTAAGCGAAGCATACAGTGCCCACGAGAGGAAGAGCAGCCAAACAAAATTTATAACATAGATAGAAATAAATAGAACCTGCCAGATTCCCAGTTCTTTATCAGACACACACCAAAGGTGGACCTAAGTGCACTAAGGACAAATAGCTTCTGCATAAATCTTATTCACTCCTCTGTTCTAAAAACTTGTCAGAGAGAGCATCTGGATTTACAGCCGGTTTGAAGAGAAAAGATGTCTAGAACGCTAGTACCACTCTCTTTAGCATTAATGAGCCACAACACTCTCTACAATCTCACTTGGGTGCTATGTAACATAGTTAAACGAAATATATTCAGAAACCAAGCCATCAAGTAGAAAGGGCAAACTGGATAAAAATCAGTACCTAAAGCTGTGTGTCACACATTGGATATAGGCATCAGTTTGAAAAAGACGGAAAACAAAAAAAAAAAAAAACCATCACCACGAACGAAAAATAAACACACCAAATCACAAAAAAACCCCCCCTCCCACCCAACCCCAACCCCTCCCATACCCACCTCCCCCCGCCTCCCGCTACTTCCCCCCCCCCCCCTTCGACACCTCTCTCCCCACGTGTAACATGCACCCACTCATAACTAAATATATCACTAAGAAGTCACACAGGCTTACTGAATCATTGATCGATATTCAGCTGTTTCAACACTAACCATATTTTTTTTGACCACTTTTTCCTTCAAAATACCTATTCTTTTTTCCTGTGTAATTCGCATTATGAACACCATTTATGGGGGGGACATCTACATATGATTCCCTTTGCCTGTGCGGATTGGCTGGGTCGTTACCAACATCTGGTAAGAATTTCAAGTCAACAGCAACGGGGAGGGAAGAAAGAGAGTAAAAAGAGAGATAAAAAAATAAGGAAAAAAAACCCTTAGAAGTTTATTTACTTAAAAATAGGCAATGTGGTTCAATACCATTTCCTATAAAATATTATATATATATATATATATATATATTTGCCACAAACAGAGGTGCTGGATGGCAATGTGAACTGAGCCTAAAATGGATATCATCTTGCATATTATTTATATATATATCTCAAATGAAAGATTTTAGTTAACTGGAAAACTTGAATCAATGTATTACAAGTACATAAAATATGTAATATGCACGATGGTATCCATTTTAGGCTCTGTTCACACTGCCATCCAGCACCTCTGTTTGAAGGCATTTTTAACAAAGTTTGATCACTTTAAAATGGAAAGGTATACATAGCTTCCTTGCCCATCGAAGGTAACTAAACCTGAATTAAAAAAAACAACGGCATAAAGAAAGGGTAAGCCCCACTCGTAAACGTGCCCAGCGGCCAGAAACCAAAAGCAAAAAGGTGAACATAGTTCATCAGTTAACAAATGTATCAAATTTGGATCACTAATTGGTGGTATAGAAAAATATGTAAACTGTAACTGTGCTTTTAGGATTAATGAAGTAAAAATAAAGCTATAGTAAGGGTGCATTACAATCAAAACAAACATTTTATTCCTTATGTTAAACAATGACCCCATTGTACATAGGAATTACAACTAACCAAATCACTTGCACTCTCCATAGGATTAAACACTCCCAAGTTTATATTTAACTAACTGTAAACGTCCCCACACATATTACAACAGCTTAACATTTAATACAAACATATGAAAACATGAAAAGTTTATAATAACTATGACTGGAAAAAAAAAAAAAGGGGGGAAAAGGCCACCCACGGGGTTGAAAGTACAGATGGTTCACATAACTCTCTGAGGATCAAGCACTCTAAAAAACAAAACACTCCAGAACACCAACAAATGGCAATGTCTACATTACAGTATTGCCTACCACTACCGCCCTCCTGCAGGCAGCACAGTACAAAGAATGAACCTGGAAATAGGGCAACCGCTTTAGAAGGTAAAATATGCGCTTGTACACACAGAGGCAGCATTCAAATAAAGGCCAATCAGAAAAGCACTCAGTAGTCATTTTGAACAATGCACTTAAAGTCAAGAAACACGGATTAAAATAGGTCCTAATCCACATTAAAGATAAATAAATCTTAAAAACAGCAAGCCAAATCATAAGCAGGCCTAGCTTATAGGGAGTTCAAAATAGCCAGTTACTACTGGCCCTGCAGCCTGAGGACCAAGAATCCTTAAGCCTTTTAAGACGGCACCTGTATTGTAAAATGGCATATGGTAGCTGCGGGAAAACCTATCACTTTTTGCACTAGGGTCCTTGATTCAAGATACCCCCTCTGGTTCATAAAGAAAAACAAAAAACAACTGTACTCTGCACCGCTTAATTAACCTGCAAATGCAGTGGTAAGAATCCAAGGCTGGTGAACGGCTTTTGTGACTAGGAGCCATGTGTGACCCAGTGGCCAAGTGGTCACAAACTGTAGAATTGTCAATATGGTTCAGCCTATGAAGGCATGAAAATAGTAGCACAACATGTTGATGACTGAAGTGATCCAGCAAGCATGTACCATGGCTGATAAGCACTGGAGCCTGTATCCTGGGCTATTGGGAGAGGAGAGTACAGTGATTATTTTCTTGTATTTTGAAGAACCGTATTTTGGCGGCAAACCAATAAAAAAAATGGACATAAGCGCAAAAGTCAGTATAAAAAAAAAAAGAAACGATTTTTAGCCTGGAAAATGCGTAAAAAAAAAGGATTTTAGCGGAATATGCGTAAAAAACGGAATTTTGGCAGCAAAATCTGTAAAGAAACAGAGTTCGGATTGCCGGCAAAATCGTTAAACGGATTTTCCACATCAAAACGGAGACCATTATTAGCGGAAAAGTCTTGAATTGCGCAAAAATCGTGTAGCGACGAATGTATGAATCACTTTATTAGGAACGAGGACACGTCGGACACTTGTCTGCAGAAATTGGATAAGGTAGAAACCACCCGAGACTGAGCTCCCAGCCAAGGCTGCCAGAGAAGCACAGAGTGGCTGAGCATAACGTTTCATTAGCTGCTCCAATGGGCTGCCACAATCAGGCTGTCCTGCTACCCTGCAGACACTAAGCAAGATGTGGTCACAGCAGGGAGGGCTATGAGGATTAAAGCCCCAAAAGAGAATCAACTTTAGACGTCTCAACTTGCTTAACACAGCGATTACTTTACAGCTGTTTCCTGTGTGACGTCAAACATGCAGTACAGAGCTGTCTCCTGAAGAGGGCAGTGTTCTGTACACACAAGTATCCGTAATAACTGTCCCTTTTACAAAGCTCACACAGAAAATTGCTGCCACTGGTTAATAAAAAGGATAGAAAAGACGCATATTACTGCAAAAAAAAAAAATTTGCGACACTATGGCTTTAAATAAAATTGGAGTTTTCAATTTTCTGTAAATAAAACGTATTCACCCTATGACTGAAAATTTTCGAAAAATATAAAAAGTATAGATTTTTTATGAAAAAAGACCCAATTAGTTGCTATGGGCAACATATTTTTTTTCCGAGCGATTTGCGCTACTTCTAAAACATTACCTGTCATTGAACATTCAAAAAAGATTGACTAGACTGGACAAACTATAATCCACCATTTAACTGACGGTCCCGTACAGCTCGGAAAGGATTTGTAGTTTTCTAAACATTAAATCATTAAATTCCACTGACCGGAAGAATAACTTGAAATTGTTGAGGAATTAGAAAGCAGTTTTTTCCGTTCGGAGTATATTCACACACATTACATTTTTGCCAGCATTTTCTTGCAACTGTTTCAATCTTAATGGTATTCACTCTGCAGCATTTTGACACTGTGGATCACCGAACTTCTCCTCAGCATGCTCAGCCAACCATTGGCCCCTCCCTAGGCACCGCTCTCGCTTGTTCTCAGACCTACCTCTCTGACCGCAGTCCTTCAGTGTCTCATTTTTCCTGGTTCAGCTCCTCGTGCAAAGGCAAATGGAAAAGAACTACACCTCTCCTCTCCCTCTTGCTGTTGGAGTTATCCTCATGGAATCAGTTCTAGGTCCTCTTCCTCTTCTCATTGTACCAGCCCCCATTGGACAAAACCGTCCAGTAGATTTGCTTTCTCAGTACCATCTCTAACCTGATACACCCATTATACACCTCCTCTCCTGTGAACATCACGATCACCTTGCTACAAAACACCAGTGACTGTCTGGCCGCTGTCTCTTACATCATGTCCTCTCACGCCATCTGAAACTAAACCTCACTAAGACTGACTTCTTGTCTGTTTCCGCCATCTACTAACTAACCCCCCCCCCTGGCTATACTGTTTTCTGTATGTGGACCACCATTTCTCCTAGGCAGCAGGCCCCTCTGGTCTAGGGGTTTGATTTGATTCTGATCTGACCCTTCCTCCCCATATATCCAATCCCTTGTCCGCTCCTTCACCTGCACCTCAAGAATATCTCCTAAAATCCGTCCATTTCTCACTGTGGAAACGACTCAAACTCTCATTACTGCTCTTATTCTTTCCTCTCGTCCTTGACTACTGCAACTCCTTGCTTATTCAGGTCTCCCTCTCTGCAAACTCCGCCCTCTCCAATCTGTCCTGAATGCAGCAATCCAGGCTTGTCTTTCTCTCCATCCGCTATACTGATGCCTCTACCCTGTGTCAGGTCACTGCACGGTTGCCCATCCAGTACAGGATACAGTATAAACTCAGCACTCACACCCATAAAGCTCTCCACAGAGGCTGCTCCTCCCTACATATCCTCCCTAGTCTCTGTCATACCCCCCAACGCAATCCGACCTACCCGTGACTCACCGTCTGCTGATGATAATCAACCTACATTCCTCAATCATCCCGAAACCTCCCATGCCCCCGCACCTACAAGAGTTTCACACGTGCGGTGCGGCACCAATTCTCTGGAAATGGCTACCGCGGGCGATCAGGCACATCACAACCCTCAAATGTTTTAAGAGGGCCCTGAAAATACATCTACTCTGTCTGGAGCCACCAAGATCCATAACTGCATCCGACAGCACAATCTTCACTAGACTCCTGCCCTGCACTAAGTGCACCTCACACGGCACTTATATCTGTATTAGATGTACCATCGGGTGGCAAGGGTCATATCCATTTTTTCATTGTAAACCACCCCCTATTAATGAAACATGGCCGGACCCTTGGTAAACTGGCACTTCTTACCGTATGTTTCACCCATACACCCAAAAAGATTGTAAGCTCTCACGACACAGGCCCTTCCCACCATGATGTCTTCATTTGTAAGTACTTTTCCAAAATTGGGTTGTAAATGACGTATATGTTAACCTTGGAATTTGTAAAGTGCTGCGGAATATGTAGGAGCTATAGAAATAAATATTATTATTAATTATTATTAAATACGCGTTTTACTTATGTCCGCACACATGCGGCAGAAACAACCCTATTTAGTGTATTGGAAAGGATTGCTGCATGTGAACCTGTTACAGAGATTATGCCCCCCTTACTGAGGACAGAAACAAGGAAGTGCCAGACCTGCTTTTTCCAGCGCTGTGTCCTCTTATTCCTGTAAATGCATCAGTTTAAGAGTATTATATGCTCAAAATCTTGCAGTTTTCCAGCCAGAAAAATAATCATGAAGAGGAGACTGTTATGATCAAGCCCCACCCACCTGAGCTATCCCCGCCATCCCTCACAACTGATTAACCTATTACTTTGAATAGGAGAAACGTGAAAAACTGTCAGGTGGTGGCTAGCCTTGAGTGGGGTGGGGCTAACACCTGCTTCAATGATAAGCGGCTGAAAACTGCAGATTTGAGCTTTAAAATTACTCAAAAACTGCAGCAATCTTACAGAATAAGGGACAGCGCTGGAAACAGCAAGGGCAGACACTAGCTTGTGCTAATCCACAGCAAGGGGGGACATAACCTATGTGACAGGTTCCCTTTTCACAGAATAGTGAGTGCACATAAAACTGTACTCTTGAATGTTATTAATCACAGCAAAAAGTTGTGCATAGCCCACCGATACCAGAAACTGGGTAACATAGCCATTGCTCCAACCACAATCCTCAAAACAATGGGGTTTCAGCAATTAGTTTCAGAATGGAGGAAGAGATCAAGAAACTAATTTGGTTTCATCCAAATTAGAGCATGAATCCAAACCCACTAGCACAAAAACAAAATCACAATATATCCGGGCTCTATAATATAAACCTGCGGATCTCATGTCTCACATGCCAGGAAAAGCTGCACTATAATGTATGTTGGGACAAGGAAGTAGGGAAAACGGGTGGAACGCCACCAGGTTAAAAACAAATAAAACAAAATGATGAAGTTAACAAGTTAAAGTGTTGTTTTCAGGTAAATAATACCCACCTATGTTGCTCAAAAGCCATGATATGTAATCAGGTAATGTAAATAACATAATTCACTCATTCGAAAAGGAAATCAACCCAAAACTACACCATTATGTGCTAAGGGGAAACAGATCAGCACCTGGGTGCCGCCACATCTCAGACATTTATGGCATAGATTATCAGATAGGTGTGGAATCACAATGATTTTGTTTATATCATTAATTGGTCACTGTACATTATGTATTATTTTTAAAGTGTTGTCTCATCTCAAACTTTCCTAGTATGCATGAATTGAAATAAATTCTGCTTTTGCTCTGTCACTCATCCTGGTCAAGCTGTCTGTGTTAATTAGCAATGAGCTACCATGTATTCAAGTTCTCTGTTTTAACAGTTCTAGATTAGCTAAATTGCCTTCACTAAGGTGCTGGAGAAGCTTCAGAGCCTATATAAACAGAGATTAATTAGCCTTTTGTCTGAAAGATCAGTTAACGACACAAGCTTTCAACACACTTCGGGTCACAACCCTGTGTTGATGAACATCACTCCCTGGCAATCAGATATAACAGAAGGAGTGGGAGAAGGAATTCCCAGTCGATCACTTGGGAAACCCAGAGATAGCTCGGAAGGGTGATAAATCACATTGTAGCACCTTAACAAAAAAAGATTAACCAGAGCAATATTATTTGGAAAATGTCTTCATTTAGTGATCCCTATATTATGAAAGCTATTCTTGTACTGAGACAACCCCTTTAGTATTCTGTATCAAGTGTAGAAATATGTATCAAGCTTGTTTATGTCATGTGACAGTCATAGAATGCAATTGGTTGTACTTTTTTAGAATACTAGTTTTGTATGCTACGATTAAGTTAGAAGTTAGCAAAAATTTATATAAGCTACAACCTTTATTAAATAGACAACCAAATAAAACATAGAAGATTTAAATTAGTCTTGATTCCAACCAAAACTTATGGGGAACCTATAAATGTCCTAATATGTGTAGAGTCACGAACAGAGAGGAGTAGCATTATCAATGGAGTAGAGCTCATCACACTGCTTAACTGCAACTCCAGAATCCCACAAAAAGAATGGAGCGTACCATGCGAGCATCAACCTATACTCTCTGGCTTGGGACTTTGCCAAAAATGTCGGAGAACAGGCCCCTTATAGCCTGCACCTAAAATTAATACAGTAAAGTTAAAAAACTGAACCCAATGTATCAACACGACCTGTAGTAATCAATGAGTGTTCTGTGACTATGATAAATAAGATGGGTACTCCCATCCCAGTGGCTCATTTTTTAATTATCTCATGATATAACCATTCTCTTTACTTGGTTCATAAAGGGTTGTCTCACTACACAAGATTGCCGTTTTATGTTAAAGTATCTTGCAAAAACAAGTTCACTTTTGCAACTGTATGTCCATTTAAACAGTGTACCAACCTATCCTGAGATATCCCCTCTTGTATGGGCTGCATCAGCTCCTCAGGTCGCTATAGCCACATGAAGAACCCGGTATTACCTCTCTCATGATAAATGCTACCAGCACTGGTGCTATACTACAGACACCTGGCTTCTACTGCAGGCCCTAGTAGAAGCCAGTAAACCATTCCCCTGAATTCGAAATGAAACCAAGAAAACAGGACTATGTCAGATGAATCAGTGAAGTGAGACAACCCCTTTAAGAATGCATCAGAGATTGATTTGTACCCTTTTGTGTTATAACCCACTGCTTGCAGTGCCCTCTCATAGAATAATAAAAAGGAGACAAAAATTTAAGATTTGTGGTATGACAAACAACAGGTAAATTAGGTTGCAGTTATAAAAGCATTCACACAGAAAAATTTTTAAGAGCATAATAAACCACTGTCAGATATAAAATACACAATAAAACACGAGTCAGCTGAAAAATTCATAAAAAAAAGAAGCATGGTACTCACAAGATTAATAACCAGTGCATATTTACCCAAAAAAGATCATCATACATGACTACTCCTGTACCTGTCTCTGAAAAATGTAGACATCACAAACCATTGTTACTGAGCTTGAATTCCATTGCCCGAGAGTGCATTTTTGACACTCGGGACTATCGTTATATAAGATTATTTGGTATAACACGTGAAAAGAATAATTTAAAGCAAACCACACTTGCAACTGTATAGATTTTTTGTGATATTTAAAGGGGACCTGTGACATCTCCTGACGCGTTCTATTTTAGTAGATAGCTGTGTTCCCTTTGGACTAACGTTTCTGGGGTATCTTCTCTTAGAACCTGTGCTGTGTTGTTTTTCTCTGTTATTTTATTCTAAAAATTTATTACTGAATCTGTCAGCTGGGTGTTACCCATTCCAGTTTTTTTAAAGGGTGTGTTCCTCTTGCACACACAGACTGTTAGCACTGATTGGATAATGTCAGACGTGCAAGGACAAGACCTCATCCAAAATTAAGAACAACGCAATGACTAAGTAACACACGCGTGCTGTGGAGGTCTTAGTCGATGGAGTCGGTGTCTGTCATAAACTAGACCGACCTCCCAAAATATATAATTAGTTTGTCCAGGGAATTTGGGTCCCGTCAGTGCTACAGCTCCCAGATCATCAGCCTCATCACATGATGGAGTGTAATTGAAACATAGAGCGGGCAAAGGATTCTGCTCCCTAAGGCTAAAAGATTTCAGCTAAATTTTTTCACGGATTCACCTGCGCTTTCAAAAGTATTAGAAGAGTTCCAACATTCATCAAAACTGACTGTGGCTGGAGGAAATTACCTTTATACCCTGACATTGTTAGAGGATATTGCCCCCTGTGTGTCACCGCATTGCCCCCAACCCAAGTTACAGAAGAGGCCGTTCTCGTAGCCAGGAAAACTAATGATATTCAGATGTGAGGTCATGTATGCAGGATCTGAATGGAGGCAATACTATTTCTCAGAATAATTCAGAACTCACAAATGTTCCTGCAGTGTTTGCATATTTACATTTTTTTTTATGTTATAAAGTCAACATCCAATAAATAATTTTACGCTGACAAGCAAAATCTTAATGTTTTTGAAACTTTTGTTTTTCATGCTCCCTATCTCATTCCATCCACTACAGCTTTGTACACACGAGTACTGTAATTTAATATACAGTCATCTTACCCATCTTATACATAAATTTGAACTTGCAAGTATTTAGGCATCTGCTTAGTTCTGCAGATTCTTTCCTGTAGTCTGCATTGTTGCCGTGTTCACACGGCTTATTCCGACGGATTATGTGAGCCATATGAGCTCACAAATCCCGCCTGACATAGGGAAGGGGCGGGGGCGGGGGCGCTGCTCCCGGCCCCGTATACAATGCATTGTTTACGGCGCGTCCGCGCCTTAAATGAATGTGCATGTCACTTTCTCCCCCCCGCGGGCGGATTTTGCCGAGCGGGGAGGAGCGACAGATTCCACTGTTCACAATGAGAGCAGAGTGATTACCAGTAATTGCGCCAAGTGCGGAATGCGGCCGTACTGAAGCGCAAATCCGGCGCGCAGAACGGCGCCAATACGCGGCAGAATAAGCCGTGTGAACGAGGCCTACTGGTTTTTTGCTCCTAAAAATCAAAATGTAAATTTATATTATTTGTTAGTATTTGGGAAATCCACCTTTTGTTTTCAGCACGCCTGAATCCTTCTGGGCTTCTGGATAAGAATCAAGCATATCTTGGCAAAAATCTGATCCCAGGTCTCTCTACACATTCCTAAAGTTTGTGCAGACGGAACCTGATACAAATACTGCTTTTTCTTCATCTCTACCCACAAGTGTTCCAAAGATCAAAACATATGTTACCCTTTTGCTTGGTCCAGTGTCTGTTCTATCGACCTAAATAGCTTTTGATTATTGGAGATCCATAAGGTGATTAAACAAGCCTCATGATTACCATTTTACAACAGTAAAGTAATCACTTAGTTAAGCATTCGCCGTGTATGAGGGAGTCGAAGGAGTCGGAGGTTTGGGAAATTGAGGAGTCGGGCTTGGCTTGGCCGGACTCCACAGCCCTGTGGTGCTCGTTCTGACATAAATTGTAGTATACAGGATGTATTTCTCTAAAGGGGTATCCCCCGATAAGGAAATTCTCTTCTTGAACCGGCTTCGTTGTTAGATGCATATCTCTGCTCTGCATTTCGATGAGGAGGGTGGATGCTATGTTTCGGTAAGAAACACGCAGTGAATTTTAAATCAAACTGAGATCGCTTCAGTGGCAAGTAACATTTGCAAATTAATAATGCAGAAAGGAATCTCCAATAAGACTACAGGCGCCACTTAATGCAGCTATAGAATTTTGAGTAGGAAACAAACTATAGAAGTAAAATATTCAGTAGTTTGCTGATAGCAAGATAAAAATTTAGATTAAAATAAGATATATTGGTAAAAATAAGTACTATAACAGGTGCTATACAGAGAGTTTTATTTGTTCGACAGATCATTTAATGTAATATTATTCTATGGTTTTTTGTAATTGTTGTTATTAATTGGGCCATATTCACTATGGCAATTAGAGCAGAATTCTGCTAACAAGTTGAGGCCAAAAATACTGATGTACAAGTGTTACAACCACATATATTAGTAATTTAGACACGACACATCGCGGGCAATAAATGTGGGTATGGCTTTGGTTTAATGGAGGGGGTGGGTTTTTTAACTTTTTTTAATTATTATTTGGGCAGCAGTATTCTTAATATTCATTTTTAAATAAACTGGAAACCCCTTTAAATCCCTCTACATCATTGTGAAATATGTTTCCAGCATCTCTTCTCTTGCTGCATAAAGGTGTAGAGATATAAGGAATGGTTTCTCATTACTTGCTACTGTCCCTTGCTCAACAACTTTTCACAAGAAGGATTTAGCGAACTATGGGTTCCAGAGGATCTTGGCAAGTCTCTGTGACCCTCATTACCTCCCGTTTCCTCTCAGGTTGACGGCACAGCAGCTGAGGTGGAGAGTTAGATTATCGAGCACTTCAAATAATCCTGTCTGTGCTGAAAAGCACACAAAGACAAAATCATTGACTACTGGGCTACATGAAACACAACAATAGCAATAATGGTTGCAGCCACAAATTCTAAAACGAATAAACCTAACAAACGCTTACAGCACTGTACCACTTATGGTTACAACAAGTGTCTCCATTATATTCTTGAACATAATAATGGATACAGCAATTAACTACGTATAAGGTATTGCGTTAGTAAGACAAAATTCGGAAGAACTTGTAACATTTCCAAAGAATAAAACCAGGCTATTGTCAGAACTGTCAAAAAAAGTACATTTAACATCTATATAAATAAGAAATAACCTAAAAAAAAAGTAGCCACAGTGTATTATGCTTACCATAGTTGGATAGCTAACCCATAAAGTCCATTTAACTTGAAAGAGCATGAAGTCTATGTCTCGTGCTCAAAAATCTGTGACTATATAGCATACAAAGCAAACAGTGCACACAGGTGGAACATGGCACACTCACATTACAAGAGGTTGTCCAGATTCATACCAAAGTTAAATAATATGGTAACTAACAACAGTCCAATAAGGTGAAAAAACCTACACTCCCCTTACTCCATAGCGCTGAGGTTCTCTACCCTCAGTCTTCTGTTTCTCTTCGCCACTTCCTAAAGAGACGTCACTGCTGCATCAGACACAGCCACTCCTCCTAAATCAACTGTTAGAAATTATATAGCCCCGAAGAGTAGCGCAAGTAGAGAGCACATAGGTGGCTATAGCCAATCAGCAGCTGTGAAATCCTTGTTTGGCAAGAGAATAAGGTAACATAGAAGTCCAGGGAGACCAAGAACTGGAATGGAGAACAGAAAAAGGTAGGGGAGTTTGGCTTTTATTTTATTTTAATTGGGCTGAAGTAGCATATTATATAATTTTGGTATAACTAGACTACAACTTTAAGATGCTTTGGGTGCTATGAAATCCTCCAAGAACCACTAGAAGGGTGTTGTTCAACATGGTATCAGACCAAATACACGGTCGAATTTCTGACGTATTTGTCTTTTTTTTGGCACATAGAAGGGGTTGGCGGGGAGGCTTTGTCCGGTTTGCGATTCAAGCATCCCCCTTCGTCACCCACATGTTTCATGTTTTGCCCCAAAACCGGGCGAAGAATGAAAACAAGTTCCTACGTATTTAAGGAACGTTGTCAAAAGACCCCCGGTGGAAAATCCATACGGTGTGGACTGCTGCAACGATTTTCTATAAAAATCAATGCAAAAAGTTTGACAGTCGCTTTACAGAGGTTTCAAATCCGAAAACCGCCTGTAAAACTGACTTGAAAAACCATTTGCCCGTGGGTAACAAGCCCCAATACAAGCCCAAGTTTTAAATAGTCGATGAAGATAAGGAAGAAAAAATCTTGCAATGATGTAAAAATTGGACTCCAAAAACAAACCCAATACTTTGATGTAAAATCAACCGTTTTAGTTTCTAGTTAAACAATGCTCCATCCTCAGATACAGTGACAAGACCTTGCAGATCCATATCATCCCCCCAATCTCATGAAACCTATTTGAATAATTTTTAGTATTTGCACTGAAAATGGACTTTGTTTTCTTGAGGACATTAGCACATACATTATAGTTTATATTGTTTTTGCCAAGAAAGAAACTGTGGACATATTCTAGGTTGGGAACCTTTCTGATGGACAGGCAGAGAGACCAGCAACAGAGCATATTATATCTCTTAACCTAATCATTGAAGACAGATTTTCAATATTCGATTTCCCAAAACTTTATAGGTCCCCAAAGCCTATGAAACTGCTTACTTCTCTCCATCCCTTGACAACCTTTGACCACAACAAGTAACGGTCAACATCAACTACATGGGAAACTTGAGCAAAACTTTACTTAGCACACACAAGAGAAGTCTCACAATGGTTGCCCAGCATTCATTGTAACCCAAATTACTGCCCCAAAATGCAGAGCAAAGATCCCCAACAAGCGTAAGTGCATGTCCCCCACGGCACGGGGTTTTCGGCCGTTTTTCAGGGCGGTTTGCCGGTTTTTGCATACCGTCTGAAAAACGGCCCGAAAATGGCACAATGGTCCCCACTGCACGGGTTTTTCCGCCCAGCAGTTTTGTTACCATATTTTTTTTTTTCTCCCCCACGGGCCGCTCAAAAGGCCATTGAGCAAGTTCATTCTTCCGTCCGGCTTCTCAATGGGAAGGGCTGTTCTCCGCTCATTGCGGAGAAAGACGTCCCCCCACGCGGCCGTTGGGGACGGCACAGCAAAACCGGACAAATACCGTCCGGCAAACCGACCGTATTTGTCCTTGCAGTGTGAACGCACACTAAATCTCTATTCCAAAGACAATCAATCAAGCAAATAACTATTTCTCTCAATATGTACCATGTAAATGCTTCACTAAGTATTCCTCTAGTCTCTTCCCTGAATATGGCAGAATTGCATGGCCTAAGGAATCAAAAATATGAAAAAAAACTATCCACACTAAACGTAGACCCTTAAAGTCAAACCTGCAATTTTAAGAACAATTTGGCTTCTCTTAAATACTATTGTATTTGTTTAAATGTGAATTATAGCCAAGTTATTTTAGTTCTCCACAAGTGTTTAACACTCATTGACAGTGTATTAAGCTCAGGAAATGGCAGTGTGATTAAATTACAACAGTGTGCAGGTAAAAGTGACAGACTGATAAAGCTTTCTTTCCTTTTTTTCACACAAGTGCCAGAGAGGAAATTAGAAACATCGTGTTAAAACATCTCAGGAAAAAAAGACACAATATGCCATTAGAAGTTTCACAAAGTCATTCAATATTTTCCATATGATTAAATGCAAGACAATCCGGCAAGAAGGAAATGCAGACACATATACCACAAACCTCACTGTAATTTTGCAAGGCAATGTTTAGATGTGTTTTTTTAGGGAAAGATATAAAAAAGCAGTTTAGGCTAGTTCAGAAAATGAGTGAACAGCTATTCTGAATTGAATCTGGCTCTGCAACTGCTCTGTGCTATAAGCTTCGTCATCCATATGATAGGATATAAAAAGTTTTAGTTTTTTTCTTCTATTAACATAATACTAATACAATAGCACAAAAGCAATCCAACCAAACTTAGTAACATCACTTAATCATCAATTGTGACCACCTATTAAAAATATACAATAGTGAATTAAAGAAATTTAATCAATGGAGGGGTTTTTGCACAGTAGTTGAATGAGCCAGTTTAGGTGGGAAAACTTGAAAAATCGCCAGTTGTATCAATATACTTACTTTCCCCACTGTAATATAATCCATTTATATATAGTTAAATAGTTGAGTAAGGTTTGAAAAATGACACACGTACATCAAGTTCAATCAAGGGTGGGAAAAAAGTAGATGAAGGGAGGGATATAAGAATTTTTAAGCTTAGTTTCCTACGGATGAAGGCTTTGAAAGCAGAGGCAAGAACCAATCTCCCAAAGAAGATTTCATATCCTGAGCCCAGAGCCTCCACCAGCCAGGATCCAGAATTTTTACTTGGTAAACGTACGTAATTAATATTCTTTAGTTCCATGTAGTATCTAGCCTTTCTTGAAATCTCTACAGTTTCTACTGTGATCCAGACTCCTCAGCAGGCTATTCCACAGATTCACAGTTCTCCAGTTAGGCCTCGTTCACACTGCATAATTCAGAAACGTAATTACAATGGATTTCGTATGTAAATTACTTCTGTAAATCAGTTGAAAATCGTTGCAAAACTAAGTGCCACTAAGTGTTGGCACGTATTCGAAACTGATTTTTTCCCGACCATGATACCACCATCTACAATCATTGTAGGTGGTGAATCCGTCCCCCGGAAATAAATGACATGTGAATTGTTTTTTTTTTCCGTCCGATTGCCCCGTCAATCCGCGGCGTCACATCCGGCACGGAACTAACGCGTCGTGTGAACGACGAGCCGTATTTATCTATTAAATCAATATAAAATAGGCTGTAGACTTATTTCGACGTAATTTGCCGACGGATTGACGATTCGTCAATCCCGTCGTGCAAATCCGTCCGAAAAAAGGCCGTGTGAACGAGGCCTAAAGACGAGTTTTCTCCTCTGAGATGAATCCTTTTTACTCCCCCAGAAGGGAATGTCTTAGTAGTTTTTTTTTTTTTTTTTTTTTTTACATGAATATCTTTTTCTTTATACTAGGACAAATTATATATACTCATAAACTAATCAACCCTGGTGATCTGTCCTTTTCTCAAGATAAATAAGTTTAATTCTCTAACCTCATCCCTCATAAGAAGATGCTCCATCCCTTTTCATATATATCTATAATGGATGTGGTGTGGGATAATATATATATAATATAAATGATATATATATAATACACACATATACACATACATATAATGATACAACACACACACACAAACATATACCTTCCCCTTGAAGGCTGAACATACTTTTATAGCTCGCTTATTAACCTGCCCACAATTATACCTAGTTTCTTGATTTTTTGAAACCACACAATACTTTTTATATATGGCATCTCTCAAACTAAAGATTAAAAAAAGGACATGTAGAAAAGTCAATGCTGTATTTTACCCGCCTAGTGTTTTCCCTGTAATTACTGTCATAAAAATTGTGCGACAATTTACTACAAGTCCATATAATTTCCGTGAAGCACTTGTAAAGAGCCCAATTTCTGTGAAAGAAGACATGTCCTTATCTTCTGGCCATGTGCATCAATATTCATCCTTGTTATATTACACATTTGGACAGTTGAGCGTTTAGTGAGCTCTTGAATATCCCAGAAATAACCGTAGTTTTTTTTTAGGTAGATGATTGTCTTTTGGTCTTCACCTCCTCTTCAACATTGATAAACATATTTGCTTTTATTACGATTTTTGATGACTACCATCTTCACAGTTAAGGAGACGGAATAATATATTCCTTTGTTATCAGACTCCAGACTGACGACCAATGAGAAAATGTCACCACTTGTAATAACATGTCTAGGGATTTCAAGTTATTTTTTGCCTTTTTTTACAGATTTTAATCTATCCAAATTCAGAGCAGGTCACATAGAAATTGATCATAAAACCACGCCAGAAATCTCCCTACTGCATAGAATCCCCCGCCCCCCCATAGAAAACAATAATCCATATGGGAGGGTCCTTAGCTAGTAGGTCGGGATATTTGCCCAGCATCTAACCCCAATACATAGTAGGGTAGAGAAAAAAGACCTCGTTCCCTGACTCTGTTGAACAAATAGCAGCTTGCTTTTGACTGCATCAACTGGAACAGATGCTAGGAGGCGTTCAGAGAGTAAGAAAGCAATTGTCTAGAGGGGTCTTTACATAGAAAATCATTCCCTGTGCTTTAAGGTATGGTTCACACGGCGTCTTGGCCACCGTGTGAACATACCCGCTTTTCATATGAGTCTCTTAGTACTGACAGAACGGACCCAGAGACGCAACTAAACAATTATCAGTGACATATATCACTGCCGGCATGAGGAACACTCAACGGCATTCACAATAGGGTGATCGCCGCTGCGTGTCTGCATCGCGCCTGTCGGGTCCGTCTTTCAAGAATTGTACATCAAGTTCTTTGAAAGCACCCCTGAACTCATCACAGAAGCAGTACATTTATATAGGAGGGACTCTTGTTAACATACAGGTGATTATATTTTAATTTCTGGAGTGAGGTTAGCTGCACTGAAAGAAAAGGGGCCAAATAAATTTGCACAGCCCACATTTCCAGTATATTTATTTTTAACAAAAGTTTAAAATATTCAATAAATTTCGTTCCACTCACATTTTGTGTCCACTTGTATGTTGATTCTTTCACAAAAAAATAAAATTCTATTCTTTATTGTTTGAAGCCTGAAATGTGGCCGAAAGGTTGAAAAGTTCAAAGGGCTGAATACTTCTGCAATGAACTATATATACACTCACCGGCCACTTATTAGGTACCCTGGTCCAACTGCTCGTTAACACGTTAATTTCTAAACAGCCAATCACATGGCGCACTCAGTTCATTAAGGCATGTAGGCATGGTTCAAGACAACTCCTGTCAGTTGTCAAACCGAGCATCAGTATGGTTAAGAAAGGGATTTGAGTGCCTTTTGAACGTGGCATGGTTGTGGTGCCAGGAAGGGCTGGTCTGAGTATTTCAAAACTGCTGATCTCCTGGGATTTTCAACCGCACAACCTCTCTAGTGTTTACAGAGAAATGGTCCGAAAAAGAAAAACATCCAGTGAGCGGCTGTCCTGTGGGCGAAAGCCTTGTTGATGGGCCAGAGGTCAAAGGAGAATGGGCTAGACTGGTTCGAGGCTGAATAGAAAGGCAACAGTGACTCAAATAGCCACCCGTTACAACCAAGGTATGCAGAAGAGCATCTCTGAACGCACATGTACGGCGAACATTGAGCAGATGGGCTACAGCAGCAGAAATAACCACACCGGGTGCCACTCCTTCAGCTAGATAAACAGGAAACTGAGTGCTCCAATTTGCCCAAGCTCATCGAAAATTGGCCAGTAGAAGATTGGCAAAACGTTGCCCTGGACTGATGAGTCCTCGATTCCCTGCTGCGACATTCGGATGGTAGGGTCAGAATTTGGCGTCCAACAAAAATGAAAGCATGGATCCATCCTGCCCTGTATCAACGGTTCAGGCTGGTGGTGGTGGTGTCATGGTGTGGGAATATTTTCTTTGGCACTCTTTTGGGCCCCTTTGGTACCAATTGAACATCGATGCAACCCCTAGTTGGAATCTATGCCACGAAGATTGAGGCCCCAGTTTCTGAAGGCAAAAGGGGTCCAAGCCCGTTACTAGCATGGAGTAAACTAATAAGTGCCGGTGAGTGTATATTAGTGAACAGAAAGTAGTATTTTTGTATTTTTTTCTGTTTGGCTCTGTTTGTTTTAGGTTGCTGGTTATACATTTAATAATTTGTCTGCTTCTACCTGTTCAGCTATACAAAAGAAACATGTAGAGAAATACATTGTAGTTGACTAATAGTCAACTGTAACAAAGCAAATGTTAACTGAACGTTTATATAGTGTTAAAGGTTATACAGTAAATGATCAACTATTGTGGAGACATCAACTACTATTATTTGTCAGGATGGTTACCTTACTCTATGCGTCACTCGCCATGGCGATGATTCCCATTTTTAAAAACTATAGCTCAGAGAAATTGATAAGCAGGAAAACAAGAAATCCGCTGACCCCAAAAAAAAATTTGGCTGGCGTTTTTTTAAAAATCCCGATAAAATTTTTAATAACCCTTGTTATTTTTTTTAAAGAACCCATTAAAGCCTTTAAACCCGGTTTTACGAGAAAACAGTTTGCCGAGCAGCTACCCACAAATTTTGGGTTAAGGCCATACAGCAAATGTAAAATGCCATTTCGGTTTTGTTTTTGGAAATCCGGTTGGTCTTTTTATCGTCCCGGAGGGTTTTGGGGGGGGTTCTGTTTGCGGTTTCAACCTTCCCCCCTTTAACCACTGAAATAGCAACCCCTTCCCCCCCCAAAAAAACTGGATTGTGCATTTTTCTGATTTTTTTGGGAATGTTGGGGTGGTGGGGAAAAACCCCACCCAGTAGAAAACCATGCATTTTTAAAACTACGGACGGATTTTTCAAACGACACCCTACGGGAAGGGGTTTGACAGTCGTTTTCAAATCTGAAAAACGGGTTTGAAAAAACCGCCCTGAAAACCCTTTTAACCGTGGGATGTCCCCCTTACAGTTCATCACCTTTGGAAAATAATTTTTTTACTTCAAACCAGCCCTTTGCAAAAACCTGCCCCGGGCCTGTGATCACCCCCCCCTCCCGGGGTTTGCCCCGGGAAGGTCACAAAAAACGGGGTGGCACCACTTGGTTTTAGGGGTGGGGCTTATTTAGGTAAAACCCCTCTTTGGGGGTCGCCCAAAAAAAAAAAAAAACCTATTTGGGGCAGTTCTCACCGGTTTTCGTCAACTTTTGCCGGCAGCAGTCAAAAAACCGTCCCCAATTTCTGATTGGCTGATGTCCCGGACTTCTGGCAAAGTAAACAGAAGATGGGAAGTGTGGCCCACAGGACCGGGCTGGGAAAGCAGATAAGGAGAAAGGAAAGGGTCGGTTCATTTTTATCAGACTTGCAGCCCTCCACTTAAAAATTCTCCAAAAAAATTATTTTCCCTGCATTTTCATAGTCATTTCGGTTAAAAAAAAAAGCACGTGTCCTTCAGTTCAACAAAGGGGTAGGTTTAAATGGGGGGTGAAGGGGGGGAGACAAGGACTTTAAAGCCCAGCCTCCCCAAAAGGGGTGAATGCCCCTAAAACCCACAAGGAAAAAGGGAATCAATCTGCCCCAGTGGAGGACCCCATCTCTGACCCCGGGGTTCCCTCACCCGCCAGTCCAGAATTTTACATAGAACAAACGCTTAATTTTGTTTTATTTCCCAGGTAGGTATCAAGCCTTTCTTAAAAAACTCTCTATGTTCCTCTGTGACCAGTTCCTCAGGGGCTATTCCACGATCTCCCACACGTGTCAATTTCTATTTTGGGGATTTACTGTGAATTTTTCTATCTTTTGGGGACTTAAAATAAACAAAAAATTTTTCCCCAAAAATTTTTTTTAAAAGGGTTTTTTTCCCTGCAGTTTTTTACGTGTGGAAAATGTCCCCTTAAACAGTTTAAACCCATAATAAAAACCCCATTCTTTAAAATTTTTTTTTAGTCCAAAAGATCCCCACCCCCCAATCATTGCGGGTTTATTAAAAAAAAGAATAGAACCGGGCTCATAACGTACAATAAAAAACTTTTGTTCCCTTAGATCTGAATAATAGTTTGCTCAAAAAACGCATCAAAAAAAGGGGATTCAAGTCTTGGTGGTAATTTTACCATTCATCTTTTCAGTAGGGGATTTCATTTCATTTCATGTAAGAAGCATTATCTGGAGCCCCCTCTTTTATTAATATCAATTCTTTCCCTGCTTTCCCATTTTCGCTATCCTAAGGGGCTTGCTTATGCAACCAATCAGGCCCCCTTTCTTCATATAGTTCTCTAAAAAAAAAATGAAAGGGGCGCTCTGATTGGGTTGCATGGGCAAAAAAAAAAAAATTTTTAGACCAAAGAAATTTTCTTTACATTCCCCCCTTATGTTTTCCCAAAAAACC